>MU130789.1:91464-104263 GCA_015039435.1 Imleria badia
AAGGTCAAGGCGGTGAGGGAACGCTAGGTTGAGTATAAGCACGCCGAAAAATTCGGGCGAGCGCTCGGAATCGTCGTTTTCATTGGTACTTATTGGTGGGGGATTTTGTGGGGTCTTCTTTGATAGAGTGTGCGTTAAGGTACGACGCAGAGCGCAACGGCGTTATCAAGGTTCGGTTGGAACGCTATCTAATTGGCTTACTGAAGGTACCAGGCTCCCGACGGAACAATGGGGTGATCGGAGGAGAGGCCAGGAGGCAGCGCGCGACACTGACTGGCATCTCCCCCTCCTGTCGATGCGTAGGAGCGATCAGGTGAGAGGCGAGAGGGGGTGGGTAAAAGGGTACGCCAGGCGACAGGATGCAGCGCGCAGTGCAGACAGGGGTTGGGCCCCCTTATGGGCGAGACGATTGCATGACGGTCAAAACGGCGTGGAAACGCACAGGTTACCAAGTGAGAACGGGAGAGACACAGGAGCGATCAGGCGCCGTACGCACTTTCCACAAGGTATAAATACGTCCTGTTAACTGCAGCAGTCGAGCTTCATCTCCAGTGGCCAGATTCCCAACTCAATCACAATGCGTTTCTCTTTCTTTGCTATCCTCTCTGGTCTGGCTGCGCTCGTCGTTGTCAACGCCTCGCCAGCTGCGAACGTGGAGCGAAGTGTCTCTTCCGGGGTCATATGCGACTGTAAGTCTAACTTTTTATGTCAACAAGTAGTGGACGCTCACCGTCATGACAGGTCTCCGGGTATGTCGTCCCGGTGTGGTTATTTCATGCTGTAAGTCTTTTCATCTTAACAACCAACCCATGTTAACCATCAGGAAGGTGGGGGTGAGAAGTGTCCCCCCCCTCCCCCTGAATCAGAGTAGCAACCGGAAACGTACCGGTGTCCCTGCCGAGGACGGATGCTGCCGCGCCGTAAGTCAGATTTCTCATGCCAACAAGTAACCCATGTTCACTATAGGCAGTAAATCTCGTTCCGGGGAGGAGAAACAGTCTGCTGTACAATAGTATAAATTTATTTTTGATGGTGTTCTCGAGGCCGTGTCCAGTTTCTGGGATGTAATGAAATACGAACACTTGGAGTGCTTGATGCCTCGATGGGGGTTCGTTTCAGATCAATAATCTGAAAAACTGGTTCGTCATGGTCACTACTAGTAAGAAATTAATCGCCAATCACTGTAGAGACGGCACCCGATGAAGAGGCAGCCGTTGCCATGTCTGAATGTCATGCAACGGACTCCTCAAGCACTGGTAAGAGAGCACGCATGACTTATGCGAGGGAGTAAAGACGACTGTCCATGCACGCATCAACACCGTGCGATGCAAACAAAGATTAAAATACTCATGAATGGGGGATGACTCACACAGTAGACGTCACAGGAGGGAATGCATGGATCAGGAGCAGTGAGACTTGGGAGAGGACATCAGGATGCAAACATTCACAAATAGCAACGTGCAATTACCCGCCAAGGGGCGAAGGACCGTAATGAGATTCGGAATTACTTTCGTTCAGGTCCAACTTGAAGCGCTCCTTTTCTGACGTGTTCAATTACATCCAATAAATGCTTGCTTCTCCTTTTTTGTATAATGTGTTATCGAATTGACTTCTGTTCCAGCGATCGTCTCTTTGTCATACGCATGAAGCTCGAAGCGGTGGGGAACGCAGGGGTGAGTAGTAAGCATACCGAGGAATCCTGGAGAGCGCTCTGGATCGTTATCTTGATCGTTATTGATGGGGGGATTTTATGGGGTCTTCTTTGACTGGCAGGGTTTGCGCTCAGGTACGACGCTGAGCGCAACGCTGTTATTAAGGGTCGGTCCGAATACGAACTAATTGACTTACTGGAGTCGCCAGGGAGGCGGTCCTGATGGGACAGTGAGAGGTGGTGGGCGATCGGAGGAGACGACGGGTGACAGGAGGCAGCACACGATGCTGGCAGGCTTGGGGTTAAAACGGCATGGAAACGCACAGGTCACCGAACACAGAGTGAGCACTGAGAACAGGAGAGGCTCAGGCACGAGCGATCAGGCGCCGCCCGTCTGATCACTTTCCGAAAGGCATAAATATGTCCCATTAACTGCCTCAGTTGACCAAGCACTCGAGCTTAACCTCCAGTTCCCAGATTCCCATCTCGGTCACAATGCGTTTCTCTTGCTTTGCTGTCCTCTCTGGTTTGGCTGCGCTCGTCGTTGTCAACGCCTTGCCAGCTGACAACTTGCAGCGTCGGGTCCCTTCCGAGGATATGATTATATGCCCGGAGATTGCATGTAAGGCTGACTTTTCATGTTAACAAGCAACGCCCGTTCAAACTTCACCGTCGTGACAGGTCCCATGATCGCATGTCGTTATCCCACAAGGCCTACCGAATGCGGGTGTAAGTCTGACTTTCCATAATAAGCAAACGCATGTTCACCGTCATGACAGGTCTTGAGTGCGGGCCCATTGAGTAACTAGCCAAGTACGACTGTCCATTCCGAGGATGGATGCTCCTATGCTGTAAGTCAGATTTCTCATGCCAGCAAGTAACCCATGCTCACCAGTGGCAGTAAATCTCGTGCCGAGGGAGAAAGAACGGTTTACTGGACAGCAGTATAAATTTCTTTTTGACGATGTCCTGTACAGTTTTGGGATGGAATGAAATACAAACACTAGGATTGCTTGATGGGCCTGGATCAGAGGTCCATTTCAGATCGATAACCTGAAAGACGATGCTAGATTGGTTTGTCATAGTCACTAAGGAAATCAATTGCCAGAGACGACGGCTGGTGAAGAAGTAGCCATTCAAAAAAAGGATCGCATTGAAATTTTTTCTTTCGTCTGGCCGTGTGCTTGCTGCATTATCTGATATCTCCTGGATATTCATAGTGGTGAGTGCAACACTGTTCTTTCTTGCGCCAGTGCACCATCGTTAGTTGCACTGCAATCGTGCATAAAATCCTGGAATTGTGTCTTGAACAAACAGTCAGATATGTTTCTCGACAACGCCTCACGCTGCTCCAAAAGGCAGTTTTAGAGGACGAGGTAAGGGGGTTGGAGAATGTTGCATCGTGGTAGTGACGACAGTGTATATTCTGGACGCGAAAATACTGATTGGTCTAGCAGAGAGGCACGATCAAGTATCACAAATTGAAATTACATATATCAGCAACAAGCGAGTCGCAAGTCGAGTTCACGGACCCCGCTGACATCCAGGTCGAGCCAGGTGGCAAGACCGACGCCGAACAAAACGGGAGCGTCGCGCTCGAAAGCGCGGACACACAGGCCAACGGGGAGGCCGTAAGGACGCACCAAGACGTCCAGGATGTGGGGGAGAGTGCCAAGGCGCGTCGAGACGCGTCGATCGAGGGGGAGAGCGGAAGCGCGAGCGTAGGGCGGCATCAGGAAAAAAGGTCCCACGACATAATGCTATATTGACTATGTAGCATGGTAGAGACCCTTGCGCGTTCTTCATAGAGCCTAATAATTCGCTTTCTCCATTAAGTAGTCGATATTCCGAGCTGACCACTTTGCCGAGAAGGTATAAATACGTCCTGTTGACTGCATCAGTTGACCGCCTATCATCCAGTTCCGACATTCTCAACTTGATCACAATGCGTTTCACTTTCTTTGCTGTCCTCTCTGGTCTGGCTGCGCTCGCCATTGTCAACGCCTTGCCAGTTGAGAACTTGGAGCGATGCGCCTTCCGAGGATCTTTGCCAGGGTAAGTCTGACTGTTTTCATGTCAAAAAGCTACGCACGTTCAGCATCGTAACAGTTATAGTGCAATGTCCTTCCGGCTTGTATGCTGTGTGCTGTAAGTATGACTTTTCACGTCAAAAAGCAACGTATGTTCACTATCATGATAAGTCTGTCCGCCGGTGGATCCGTAGCCGGCAATGTACTAGTGCCACTTCCGAGGATGGATACTGCTAGCCGTAAGTCAGACTTTTCATGCCGACAGGTAACAGATGTTCACCATAGGTAGTAAATCTCGTGCAGGGGGGAGGAAGAACGGTCTGGACAATACTATCAGTTTCTTTTTAATGGTGTCGTTGATTTCGTCATCAGTTGTGTTGTAAATGTAATTACAAACTTTTAGATCAAGCAGGGATGAGTTCTCATGACCCAGGCGATCGGGAAGGTGTTCCATGCTGTCTTACTAGATCGATTGCGGCTGCCTCATTGTCCTCTGATACGCCTACGCATCCGCTCGCCTCTGGTAAATCCAGCATAGCTACCTGCCCCTCGATGTAGCCCATATGGTGCACTTCGTGCGCCCGGGGCGTCCGAGGGCTGGTGAACTGGACTTGCCACTGTCTCTCCCGCTTCGTCGGGTGGTTCACTGGGCGGTGCTGGTCGATGCGTCTCATCATTCTCGTCCTACCCCTGCGCTGTCTCTCAACGTCTCTCCTTCGTGCCTTCAAGCCGGTCTAAGGGATTCTGTGGAGTCGTCTGGACGGCGCATGTGTCCGCAAGGCTTCTTGATGTCGTGCTGTCTTTGTCTGGGTGGAGGACGCCGCGCTTGGTGGGCTCGACGGGTCTGGGTGTCCTCCTTTGGGAACTCGAGCTCGTCCTGGGTCTCGGTCGATTGCGGGGCCTCGCTGGCTGGCACTTGTTACGCGTCACATGGTATCGCCTCCGAGTGCCTAGCTCTGGTCGACGTCGAGTTCGACCGCGTCAGTGTCGCGGTACATGCGTTTGACCGGCGCAATGTGGGCGAATTTTTGGATAATGATACACTGGTTGAAGGACTGAGGCTACGGTCAACGATGAACGCCCAGGGGATGTGTCCTCGGGATGCCTACCCACGTTGGTATTGCCCTTGTATGGCAGTTCCGACTCGGACGCGGTATGCAAGGTCCTCGTCGGAGAGGGGACTGGTTCCCGTTAGCTGCCTTGGACTCGTGCCTCAGTGGATGTGGTGGTTCACGTTCTGCCGTGACGAGGAGGTTTGGACATCGAAGTTGCATGGGGCGTGGGAATTAGCGTGGCAAGTTGCGTCACCGACTCACCACAAGTCAGTATCGAATTCCTCTCGTGGATAACTTGGGACAGGAATCCATGCCGAGTTAGTTCCGGCGTGGTGCTGCACGTATGTACCCAAAAGGCTCGGGTCGCCATCATACATACCTCCAAGTTATAGGTCACTGCCTTACTGATAAACTCCAAGTCCTTACTCCCAGTGGCATAGTCACTCAGAAATTAATTGCGAGTCACCGTAGAGACTGCGCCTGCCAATGGAAACGGGCCATTGAGAAAAAGGACCGCGTTTGTAGCCTTTTCTTTCGTCGGAGTAGGCCGGTGAGCATCTGAATGATCCTAAAGCGTCTTACAGAATGATTTCAAGTTACCCCTTTACTAGTATATCTTGTGCGCAGGGTCTTCATACAGTACTTATTCTTGATATCAGCCTTGTATGCTTTCTCCATTCGTCGATATTACGAGCTGACCACTGTGCCGAAAGGTATAAATACGTCCTGTCAACTGCCTCAGTCGACCACGCACTCGAGCTTAACCTCCAGTTCCCAGGTTCCCAACTCGATCACAGTGCGTTTCCCTTTCTTCTCCGTCCTCTCTGGTCTAGCTGCGCTCGCCGTTGCCAGCGCGTTGCCAGCTGAGAACTTGCAGTATTGTATCACGGTCTATGAGTGTCCGCCTCCGACACTTGCCTGCATAGTAACCGGTAAGTCTGACTTTCCATGCCAATAAGCAACTCCCGTTCACCGTCGTGATAGAGTGTAAGTCTGACTTCCATGTCAACAAGCAACCTCCGTTCATCGTTGTGACAGCCCCAAGGGAATGTACTTTTGACCAATTGATTTGTCAGACCAAATGCGGTTGTAAGTCTGACCTTTCATAACAAGCAACGCACGTTCACCGTCATGACAGGGGAGTGCATGGAAGGAGTGCCAGTGGGCTAGGTACCCTCCCGAGGATGTTTCTGAACCCACCAAAGGATTCTGCTACGCTGTAAGTGAGACTTTCCGTCCAACAAGTAACGCATGTTCACCATAGGCAGTAAATCTCGTACCCGCTGGGGGGAGAAAGACTGTCTGCTATCTGTTTCTTGTTGATGGTATCGTCGATATCGTCCCCAGTTTCTGGGGTGGAAATGAAATACATATATTTGGATCACTTTATGCCCGGAGGGTGGTTCGCTTCAGATCAATAGCCTGGAAAAAAATACACTGATGATGCAAGTCGGTTCGTCACTAAGAAATTATGTAATTGCCAGCGACTGTAGAGATAGCACCAAGTGGAGACATGATAGTTGCACAAAGAGAGACCGCGTTTGGGTTACAGTTGCGAGGAGTGACGACTCGGACATGCACACTCTGGACGAGTAAAATTGATCGGTCTAGTAAAGTAGCACGATCACAGTAACAAGATTTAGGAGGAAGTATATATATGATTTTCCAGAGAAAAGATTGGCGCATACAATGTTTTGCATACATGGTGATCATCATACATACCTAGAAGAAGGCATTCAAAGAAGGCAGGGAGGGTTCAACTCGGGATTGTCATCTTCGTCATTATTGATGGGTGATTTTTTAGGGTGATCTTTTTTTGGAATCCTTGTTTATTGTCCAATAGGGCTGTCGGGCCCTTTACTGGACATTTAAGTACATGCGTGATTACTACGTATATGGTCCGGTCACCAGACTAAGAAGGGGTGGGGTCTTTCCCAAGCGATGGAGATGTTTGTGTAGGGGCAGTGTCATCTTTGACGGAGTTTTACGCTGAGGCACGACACTGATGGGCGATTGGAGAAGACGACAGGCGATGCTGACAGGGGTTGGGCCCCCCTACTGGCGAATCTATTGCATAACGGTCAAACGGCGTGGAAACGCACAGGCCACCGGTCACAAAGTGAGAACAGGAGAGGCACAAGGGCGATCAGGCGCCGCCCATCTGGCCACTTTCCGAAATGTATAAATACGTCCTGTTAACTGCCTCAGTTGACCGAGCACTAGTTTCCAGATCCCCAACTCGATCACAATGCGTTGCTCTTTATTTGCTGTCCTCTCTGGTCTGGGTGCACTCGCCGTCGTCAACGCGTTGCCAGCTGAGAATTTGCAACGTAGTGTCCCTTCCGAGGACATTATATGCCCAGAGTATCGCCCATTTTGTAAGTCTGACTTTTCGTGTCGAAACAAGGAATGCACGTTCACCATCATGACAGGTGAATGCGGGTATTTACCCGGTCGCCCGCCATGCTACATACCAGTGTGTAAGTCTGACTTTTATATCAATAACCGACTTATGTTCACCGTCATGAAGGTGTGCCGTGTCCGGAACCATTCGAGGAATAACTTGTAATGTACTGGTGTTCCTTGCGAAGATGGATGCTGCTACGCTGTAAGTCAAACTTTTCATGCCAACAAGTAACAGATGTTCACCAAGGGCAGTAAATCTCGTGCTAGGGGGGAAAAATAACGGTCTACTGGACAAATAGTATCGGTTTCTTGTTGATCGTGTTGTCGATGTCGTCTTCAGTTGCTGGAGTGTAAATGTAATATAACTATTTGGATCGTTTGATGCCCGGATGGTTGGCTTCAGATCAGTGACCTGAAAAAAATTCGTCAAGGATACCAAGTCAGTTCATCATAATACAGTCACTAAGAAATCAAATTGCCAGTCACTGTAGGGACACCGCCGTTGAAAAAAAGGACCGCATTTGATTTTTTTTTCGTCGGACTTCTGTGCTTGCTGCTCTATCTTGATATCTCTTCGTCATTCATAAGGGCAAGTGCGCCAGTGCGTCGTCGTCGGTCGCCACTGTAATCGCACATAAATCCTTGAATTGTGCAATGAGCAAACAAAGGTTCTTGACAACGGCTCACGTTACTCACAGTCGTAGAGCGGACAAACGGTGACCCCAAAGGAGATCTCAGGCCGCTGTAAGTAGGGTAAACATGCACTGGAGATGAGAGGGCACAAAAGCGACACGAGTTCGAAAATGTGCGTTGGAGTCGAGAGGAGTAACGGTAGTGCATATCCTAGACGCGAAAAACTGTTTGGTCTAGTAAAGTAGCATAATTCAATATCAGCAACAGCCCACCATTGCGCGTTCTCATGCCCACGTCATCAGCGCTGCTGGACGCAGTGCGTGTCTGATTCGGGAGAGAAGAAACCGCGGCGCACTCGATGATCATCGTACCAGGAATGCTCCAGGAAATGCGGGGAGGGTATGGGAGAATCGTTATTCTCTTCGTCCCTGGTCCGTTTGCTTACCAGGCGTTGGAGGCCCTTGTGGAGGCGAGGGCCTCCTCTGTGATGTACATTCTCAAAGGGAGCGGTAGGCGGAGCTCGTCCGCCAGTGGCTAGCACCATCATGTCAGGCAGAATAGACCTAGCGTGCGGTGCACCCACCCCAGGTCGGTTGTTCGAATTGGAACCTCAATGGACGTGGTGACCATTAAGACGCTGCATCGAGCGCTACTATGATCAAGTTTGGCCCACTGAGGATGGGACGATCAACGAAAAAAATTAGGGAGGAGTCAGATCCCAGACAATGTGGGTCGTCCACGCCCGGGCCAACGATCGTCGGCCATCATTGAGCTCTTGTTTCGCGCACTTGCATCGTTTTGTACTACACGATCGTAGTTTCTGAGTGTTCATCGATCAGGGGTGAGTTCTCGCGACCCAGGCGATCGCGGACGTTTTCCGCGCTGTATTACTGGCTCGATTGCGGGCATCCTTGTCGCCCTCGGGTACGCCCAACGCGTCCCTGTCCGTCCGGGAGGTCTAGCATCCGCCTCCATGTGGCCCACGTGGTGCGCTTCATGTGTCTGCGTCCGAGGGCTGGTGGACAGGACTCACCACCTCCCTCATTCTTTGTCGGGTAGTTCATTGGGCCACGGTGGTTGACACATCTCGTCGCCGTTCACGTTCTACCCATGCGCTGTCTCTCCATGCTCTTGGTGGGTTCGTCTCGACCCTCAGCTGCCTCGCGCGCTCGTGCGTTCAGCTGGTTAAAGGGGTCTGTAGACTCGTCTGGACGACATGCGTGTCCGCAGGGTTTTTCGATGTCGCGTTGCCTTGGTCTGGGTGGAACACGACACGTCTGGGTGTGCTCCTTTGGGAACTCGAGCTCGTCTGGGTGTCTTGGACTCTTGGCCGAGTGCAGGGCCAGCTGGCTGGCATCGTATCACATGGTGTCGTCTCCGAGTGCCTTGGCCTCGTCGACATCGAGCTCGACTGCGTGGTGCCGGTCTAACGGTATCGCTTCCTATCGAGCGGCGTGCTGCGCGTGTGTCCGCAGACGCGCATAACCGTGCTTCTCGTGTAGATTCCGAGGGGAGTGCTTGAGGGGGACGACCAACGCGAGGTGGCCGACTTTTAAGAGAGCGATGCGACGGATCTCAACGAGCGTAGGAATACAAGTCCATGCGGAGTCTGTCCTCGGGATGCCCACTCATGTTTCGGGGTCGTCCGTGCATGGCTCTTCCGACGCGCATGCAGTGTGCTTGAAGGTCGTCGTCGGAGAGGGATACTGTTTGCCTTGGTAACTGCGGACGTGGTGGCAGCGACGCTGTTCACGTTCTTCTGTGACGAGGTTCATGCGAGGATGAACAATCAGATGTTGGACGAAGAAAATCACGATTCATAGTCTCGGTCGTGCCTTTCTGTTGGTGGCTTGGACTGTGGGAATTCCAGTTTACACGTGGATACTTGCGTCACCTTAACTTTTATCCAGGACGACATGCCCGTGACGGTACTCGTCCACAGAAACCGGTCGTCGGTGTCCAGTCGTACTACCAAGCCAGATCGGAGCGGCCGAGCTTCTGATCAACCAAAAGACACAGAACCTGCGCCGCTTGGAAGCCCAGCGCAACGCACTCAACGCCCGAGGTACGTACGATCCGCTCCGTGCGCGAGTCGGTGACGAATGGTTTGCAGTGAGGCTTTTACGGGAAGAGTTACAGCTTCTTCACGAGCCGGCGAGCTATGTCGGCGAGGTCGTCAAGGTGATGGGCAAGAAAAAGGTGTCGGTCAAGGTGCAGCCCGAGGAGAGTACAGTGCGTATCGACCCTTGGCGTGTCGTCTTCTCGCTCACTGTGTTTCCAGTCGTCGACTTTGACTCTGACATTGACGTTGCGTCCCTCGCGCCGTCACGGCGGGTCCCTACATAGTGCGCTTCGCATATCCGCGTCCGAGGGCTGAGCGCTGGTTCACCGGATTCGCCACCATCTCTACTTCTTCGTCGGATAGCTCGTTGGGTTGTGGTGTTTGGCGCATCTCGTCGTCGTTCTCGTCTTGCTTCTGCCACCGTCTTCGGACGCCCTCAGCGTGCCGGTCTTGATCCTCGGATCAACTGGGGGTACAATCTCCGAGACCACAGTACCACCTCGCACATACTATGCTATGTTGCTTGTCGCCAAGGATGGCATATTTTCAAGTTAGTTCAAGTTATACAACTGAGTAATTTCGTGGTGCATCGTCTGATGCGAGTCGACAGACTTAAGTATCAAGCCTAACTGCTCTCAGTATACTGTCGACATGTTAGGTATCGTTTGTCACACGAAAAGGTGTCTTGATATGATAGTCCACAATGGGTGGTTATCCATTGTAGACCAACCAAATTTTTGCTTACCAAGCGTCGGCAGGCGAGGACTTCCGAGTCCTCTCCGATATACATCATGCGAGCGGTGGATAAAGGGAGGGCAAGGCAGTCTTCATCCGCCAGTGGCTTTCTCCATGATGTCAGAAGATAGACATGGCCATGTGGTGCACCTCGTTACCCCAGGTCTCGGCTGCTCGATGGACGCGGTGACCACGACGTTGCATGGCTCTCTGCGATCACCTTTGGGATAGGTGCTGTTGAGTCGGACCCTTGACGAGAAAAGTCACGGACGATTTCTGGATGCCAACGTGTCCGCTCGCCTCTGGGATCTGGTAGTACTGCATCATTTCCCTACATCTCAATGGGGCTCAGGTGGTGCGTTTGGTATGTCCGCGTTCGAAGGCTGGTCGACGCGTCTCGTCGGCGTTCTCGTCCTCCCGGCGCGCTGTCTCTCGATGCTCTCCGCATGCTCGTCTCGACCCTCGGTTGGTCGAGGGCTCCACAGACTCGTCTGGATGACGCGCGTGTCCGCAGAGCTCTTCGATTGTCGCGTTGCCTTGGTCTGGTGGAACATGGTGCGCTTGGTAGGCTCGACGCGTCGTCTCGCTGTCCTTATCCTCGGGTCTTGAGCTCGTCCGGGGGGGATGCAAGACCTCAATGGCTGGCACTCTAACGTATCACAGCACCGCCTCCGAGTCCCTTGCCTGTCGTCCGTGTATAGCTCTTCCGACGCGGATGCGGGGTGCAGGGTCGTCGTTGAAGAGGGGTACTGTTTGCCTTGGTGGACGTGGCGGCCGCGACCACGTTCTGCCGGGATGAAGTTCGTGTGAGGATGGGTTAGGCGAATAATCCTAAAGTGTCTTACAGCATGATTTACCCTTCCATATCCTGTGTGCAAAGTGCTCATACAGTACTTATGTAAGTAAGTACTTATTCTTGCATCTTGATGGCGGCCCATTGGAGTTGTTCTCAAAGTAATGAGCTGAATAATGCTTTCCCCATTCAATCCCCATTAGTCGCTGACCACTTTGCCGAAAGGTATAAATACGTCCTGCTAACTGCCTCAGTCGACCACGCGCTTAACCTCCAGTTCCCAGATTCCCAACTCGATCACAATGCATTTCTCTTTCTACTCTGTTCTCTCTGGTCTGGCTGCGCTCGCCGTTGTCAACGCATTGCCAGATGAGAACTTGCAGCGTCGTGACACGCTCTACGTGTGTCCGCCTAGGACAGGGATCAGTGACTGCCTAGACAGTAAGTCTTACTTCCCATGTTAACAAGCAACTTCCGTTCACCGTCGTGATACTAGCGCGTAAGTCTGACTTTCCATGTCAACAAGCATCTCCAGTTCACCGTCGTGACAGTCTGCCAGAGTGAAAACCTATGCCATGGTACCACGCTGTGTTGTCAGACCGCATGCGGGGGTTGTAAGTCTGACTTTTCATACCAAGCAACGCACGTTCACCGTCATGACAGGGCAGTGCATGGAAGGAGTGCCAGTGGACTAGGCTTCCTCCCGGGGATGTTTCTGAACCCACCGAAGACGCTGCTATGCTGTAAGTGAGATTTGCCATGCCAACGAGTAACGCATGTTCACCATGGGCAGTAAATCTCGTACCCGGCGAAAGAACGGTCTGCTGGACAATAGTATCGGTTTCTTGTTGATGGTGTTATCAATGTCATCTTCAGTTTCTGGGGATGAAAATGAAATACATATATCTGGATCGCTTTATGCTCGTTCACTGTCATGAAGGTGTGCCGTGTCGGGGTCAGGAATAACTGGTAATGTACTGGTGTTCCTTCGAAGATGGATGCTACTACGCTGTAAATCAAACTTTTCATGCCAACAAGTAACGGATGTTCACTATGGGCAGTATATCTCGTACTAGGGGGGAGAAACAACGGTCTGCTGGACAAATAGTATCGGTTTCTTGTTGACCGTGTTGTCGATGAGTCATCTTCAGTTGCTGGAGTGTAAATGGAATACGTACAACTATTTGGATCATTTGATTGAGTTTAAAGTAAGTTTATACAAGACTAATTGGACGTGGCGCCGCCGGGCACCGTAGCCCTCGTCTTGCGCCCGAGGACCACCACGCCAGTGTGCTTCTCGATGGCCAGTCACCCTTAGGCTGCGGCTCTATTGCCCTCGCCTTGCGCCCGAGGATCACCATGTGATTCTCGTCGGCCAGTCACTCTGTGTGACTCCGCCCGTCACACGTGCTTAGTGAGACAACGGTCGCAGAG
>MU130789.1:120736-144145 GCA_015039435.1 Imleria badia
GAAGCGGCCGAGCTGCTGATCAACCAAAAGACACAGAACCTGCGCCGCTTGGAGGCACAGCGCAATGCACTCAACGCTCGAGGTACGTACGATCCTCTCCGTGTGCGACTGGGTGACGAACGGGGTTGCAGTGAGGCTTTTACGGGAAGAGTTGCAGCTACTGCACGAGCCTGCAAGTTATGTCGGCGAGATCGTCAAGGTAATGGGCAAGAAAAAGGTGTTGGTCAAGGTGCAGCCCGAGGGAAAGTACAGTGTGTATCCAGCCCTTGGAGTGTCGTCTCTCGCTCACTAGGTTTTCAGTCGTCGACTTTGACACTGAGATTGACGTTGCGTCACTCACGTCGTCACTGCGGGTCGCGCTACGATCGGACAGCTACACGATTCACAAGATATTACCAAACAAGGTGGACCCGTTGGTGTCGCTGATGATGGTGGAAAAGGTGCCGGACAGTACGTATGAGATGGTGGGGGGACTGGACAAGCAAATCAAGGAGATCAAGGAGGTGATCGAGTTGCCGGTGAAGCATCCGGAGCTGTTTGAGGCACTCGGTATCGCGCAGCCCAAGGGTGTGCTGCTGTACGGACCGCCTGGGACGGGCAAGACGCTTCTGGCGCGTGCGGTGGCACATCACACGGACTGCAAGTTTATACGGGTGTCTGGCTCTGAGCTGGTGCAAAAGTATATTGGGGAGGGGAGTCGGATGGTGCGGGAGCTGTTTGTGATGGCGAGGGAGCACGCGCCGAGCATTATTTTCATGGATGAGATTGACTCTATCGGAAGTTCGAGGGGGGAGAGTGGGTCGGGTGGGGGCGATTCGGAGGTGCAGCGGACGATGTTGGAGTTGCTGAACCAGCTGGACGGGTTCGAGGCGACGAAGAACATCAAGGTGATCATGGCGACGAACCGGATAGGTGAGCTGGTGCGACTGGTTGCTGGCTAGACTGACGTGTGGCAGATATACTGGACTCTGCGCTGCTGCGACCGGGCCGAATTGACCGAAAAATCGAGTTTCCGCCACCGGGCCCAGAAGCGCGTGTGAGCATTCTGCGGATCCATTCGCGAAAGGTGGGCGCTCTGTCGTGGGTGCTGTTCGTTTCTGATTGGTGCAGATGTCGCTTCAACGCGGGATCGATCTCAAGGCACTGGCCGAAAAGATGGGGCAGTGCTCGGGTGCAGAGGTGCGGGGTATCTGCACCGAGGCGGGTGAGTGATTCATTCCGAGTACGACTTTTTCTAATATATATCAGGGATGTATGCACTGCGAGAGCGACGACAACATGTCACACAAGAGGATTTCGAGTTTGCGATTGCCAAGGTGCTGAAGAAGCAGCAGGAAGGGAACACGTCTGTGAACAAGCTGTTCTCGTAAGCGATGACGCGTCGTATTAGTCATTCGGCAATGTGCGGGTATGAGTAGTAGTAAATTCGGATGTCGCCTTCCCTTGTGCCATCATGCTAGAGCCCTACCGAATCGACGACTTTTTCAATCTCGACGCTGCCCCTTCAGAGGACCCGCTCCTCTCTCTCTTTTTCGACGACGACTTTGCAAAGCAGCTTCCCTATGACATCCCCGTAGCCTCCGTCTCCCCCGGCGCTTCCTCGTCCATCGCATCCCACTCTCCCCTCCCCATGTTCGCCATCGATCCACAGCTTGTCGGCACACCTGCCACGTCAAAGGCACTCTCCGACTTTGGCGACGAGGAGGAGGATGAGGACGACCCGCCCCCCGCTGCAATGCCCAGGGTCTCGCGCAAGGGCACAGTCATGTCTGGCGGAATCAAGAAGACGCCCCTCCCAGAAAAGGAAAACAAGGAGTCCCGCGCAAAGGACACGGAGCCCCTTAGGATCCTCGAGCCAGAGGACTGGCGTCCCAGCCCAGAAGAGTACAAGAAAATGTCCAGCAAGGAGAAGCGCCAGCTCCGCAACAAGATCAGTGCTCGCAACTTTCGCGTCCGTCGCAAAGGTGCGCTCCCTCCTCTTCCTTGTCCTCCCACTCATCCCCCTCGTATAGAATATATAACCACCCTCGAGGGCGACATCGCAGAGCGCGATCGCCTCATCGATGCCATCCGTTCGGAACTCGGCTCGTCCAAGTCAGAGAACATTGCCCTCCGCCAGGAGATCACTGCCCTCAAAAAGTGTCTCCTCGAGGGCCGCGCTCTCCCTGACCTCCCTCCCCCCGCCGAGCTCCCCCCCATTCCCGCGTCCCCTCCCCTCACTCCCACGCTCGCAGCATCGCCCGTCGTCACCCCAAACACCCAAAAAGACCTCCCCACCTCTCCCAGGCTCAGCAACCGAGCCTTTTGGGGCGGTCTCGGTGGCATGGGTGTTACGCCTGTCCACGCCACCTTTGTCCCCCCTATCGCCGTACTCGCCAGCAAGGCTCCCCTTTCGGGTGGCAGCCCCATCCTCAAGCCATCCATCTTTTACGAAGAGACAGTTCGCCCCCGTGTCCTCCAAGAGAACCTCAACCCAGGTTTCAACGCCACCTCGTACCGTGGCCTCGTCGAGAAAAAGGGCGCGGCCAACATCAACCCTGCCCTCTCCAACCTTAATTCCTCCATCAGCCATGGCGTTGCCGCGTTCGATACGTTTGCCGACGTCAACCCTTTCACATTCAAGACACTCGACGCTTATCGCATGCAGCTCTGGGGAAAGATGGCTGCGCAGCAGCATGCCCACCACCCACAGCCACACTCGCAGCCATTTACACAGCCCCACGGCTTGGCCGGCAATCTCAAACCGCACTTTTTCAGCTCGTCTTCCAAATCAAAGGGTGCTTACCCAACACCGCCTCCATCAAGGGAACAGGCTGCGGCAGCTGCGATCGCGAGCCAGACCCTCTGCAGCAAGCTTGGCGGTGCATTCTGGGAGGCCTTTTCTGGCTCTCCCTCGTCTACCTCTGCGGCCAAACAATGGGACGCAGAAAAGGTCCGCAAGGTCCTCGATGGCAGCGCCGTCCTCAGGGTCGTCGATGTCGACGTGCCCTCGCCTGCGTATGCCACCTCGCACGCCGCGTCGTCCGCAAAGACGGACAAGCCCTCGTGCAATTTCACGGATATGTTGGAAGAGTCGATGCGAAGTTTGACGTTGAACAAGAAGTAACCTTGTGTTAGAATCGATTCTTTTTTACCCATTTCGTTTCGTCCTTCCCCACTCGTTCCTTCGCTCATGATATACATACGCAGACTGAATATTTTGCAATCCTAGTTTTAGATATCGAAAGCGCCTCTAGTCGGCGCACGGTATTGTACTCTTGCTACTTACCCTCCTGTCATACATACACACACTAGCCTGTCCGTACGGAATTTTACATGAATTCGAATAGTGAATCAATATCTCACGTTGTTTGGCAACGTGTCTTGGAAACAAATAATTTCGTGCCTTGTCCGGATTCGCATCATACTCGTACCGCGCCTGCGACGATGGCAGATGCGTCGTTCAAGGACGTTCCAGAGTTGTTTGAAGTGAGATATCCAACGTCGGATGTCGTGCTAGCGTTCACGCCGTTATTTTTTCTAGGTCGAAATTGGCGAAGCGTTGACCGCGCGCACCGAAAGTCTAGGTACGTCTCTTCCTCCGGACCCCGCGGACGCTCCCAACGCCTCCACAGCGACCTTTCGCGAACTCGGTCCTCCGGATTTATGCCACGTCGTCAAAAGCACGGGTAGGACCGGTCAGCGAGACGTGCGTCCCCTTCTTTTTGCTAGGTCGACCCGCCCGCTCACCCGCCCCCAGCTCGGCTCCTTCCATTTTATCTCTGGTGTCGACGCGAGCTCCTCCGCCTCGCTCGCGGCCTACATCAACTCGCTCACGTACGCCATCGAAGACACCTCGGCGTGGTTCTCAAAAGGGCCGGTCTGGAAAGTAAGAAACGGGTGTTATTGTTGTTTTAATGCGTTTTCGAGGGTGGACGTGCGGGTGGATGTCAAGATTCCGGGGGGCGTGCATGCGTATGTGGTTGATTTGCGTGGGGAGCGGTGCGTCTTTTTCTTTGGTTGGGTGGGGGCAGCGCTGACGCTCACGCGGGGCAGACACGATGCGACACCAGAGATTTGGCAGGAAACGTACATGTCGGCATTGTTACGTGCGATCTTGTATTCGGACGATCCGACGTATTGGTTGGAGGCGTATCGCAAGTTGGATCCGATTACGACGGGCGAGGGTGAGGTGAGGTTTTTACAAGCCGTCGAGGCCTTGTTCATGAAGGGTGTGTAATCGTTTGGACGTCGCGCGCGTGTGCTTACCCGAGCGCATATAGGCTGGCAAGTGGGGTCGGATCCCGAGATTCAGGTCGCCACGGTCGTGTCGAACCACCTTACGGCGGGGGTGATGAAGTATTTCGGCGCGAGTGGGCGGTATCAGCAAGCGGCGAACCTCTTTGAAAAGCTGGCGGTGCGGGAACCTGATGTGGCGTCCTTGTTGGCCAAGAGTTATATCGGGATGAGTGCGTCCTTTGATTTCTTGTCGACGTCGTGTGTTGACTCGTGTGTAGACGAGGAGGTCAAGGCGGTGCAGATCATGTCGGCGGCGATGAAACACACGCCGCATTCGTACACGCTCTTGCACGTCCAGAGCGATTTCTTGCGGTCCAAAGGGAAGGCGGACTGGGCGCTCAGACTGGCCAGGGAGGCGGTCAATTGTGCGCCAAGCGAATTTGTGACGTGGGAGAAGCTGACAGAGTTGTACATTGACACCAAGGACTATGAGTCGGTGCGTGCTCGTGCTCGTGGTCTGTGTGCGTTGGGTTGACGTACGCCCAGGCGTTGCTCACGCTCAACTCGTGTCCCATGTTTACGTACAATGGCAAGGATGTGCATCGGCCGATTCAGACGTCGCGCGTCCATCTCCCACTTAAAAGCCAGATTAGTGATATTTTACCGGAGAAACAAAAGACGGAGGACGACGAGGTTCGTAGCGTCTGTTGTACATGACTTTGGCTTATTCGTGCCCTCCAGGCTGACCCCGCCCTCCTTCGCCTCCCATCACCCGGTCTTCGAGGCACCTGGGCACGCGCCTACTCACTCCTCACGCGTCTCGTCTCCGAGATTGGATGGGACGAGTTGCTCAAGACTCGGAGTGCCGTCTTCGTCATGGAAGAAGAATACCGAATGCAAAAGTCGCATGCAGATTTGTACAGCGCGACGCAGGGCGATGGCGAGGGGGGACACGTCGTGATACACGAGGACGGGACGGTGGCGCGCGCGTCGACGTTGAGCGCGGGCGGGGCGGACGACGATGCGTCGACGCGGGGGGTGCATAGTCCGCAGGAGTCGGGGGCGTCGGAGGGGTTTGCGGGGCCGAGTGGGATTCCGATTATAAAGGTGTCGACCGAGTCGGATATCGAGCGGGAGTTGGCGGCGGCTGCGAATGGGGAGACGGTTGGGGAGGGGCAGAATGGGGATGAGAATGGGGATGGGGACGCGCACGAGGTGACGAGTCCGACGTTGGAGCGGCCTGTGGTGGCTGCTGCCGCTGTTGCGGGTGCGGACCAGGACGCGCCGGACACGCCGAGGACGGGTCAGGACGCGTTTTCGTTTACGAACAAGCGGTTGTGTGAACGGTGGTTGGACAATTTGTTCATGGTTCTCTACGAGGTATGTCGCTCCCACCTCGTCTTGCCCTACTGACCACCGGTGCTCTCAGGACCTACGCGTCTGGACCATCTTTCGCGCCGAAGTGGCCCATTTCAAAACGCAACACGTCGCGTACCGCAAGACGGGTCTCGAATGGGAGATCTTGGGCGACTTGGCGCTGCGCTTGCATCACAAGGAAGAGGGCAAGGAGGCGTATCAGCGATGTCTCGAGACGGCACGGTACGCGCAAAAGCCGTGGGCCAAGTTGCTGGAGATGTATGCCGAGGAGGGGGATATCACGCGGACGATTCAGACTGCGATACGGGTGGCTGCGTATCAGTATGCAGAGTATACCGAGATGACCGTGAGTCCCGTCGTTTCTTGAGCAGTTGACGTTGGCGCTGACGACGACAGTACCCGACGTTGATCGCGAGGTCGTTTTTCAAGCTAGGTCAGATTCACGGGCATGCCAAGATTGCGTTTACGTTGTTGAGTATGGGGCTTCCGGAGGGGGTGCTCAAGATTATGGAGGGGTATTTGCAGTATGGGAAGACGTTCAAGGTGGAGGGGTATGATTTTTGAAGGGGTGGTGTAGCCTAATGTGTGGGTGGTGTGGTGCGTGGTGGTCGTAGTGTTTTGTTTCCCCCTCCCCTCGTCGCTTTTTGTGCAACCTTGTAGAGACAGGTAGAGACGTGGTTAGTGTTCGTTTCCCTTGTTCTCTGGCTCATGTTTGATGGCCGACGCGCATTACATACTTACAGATGGTAGTCAGTAGGAAACAGGCATTCGTAACTCGACGATCCGGCCAAGCAGACTGTTACAGTCGATCTCGCCTTCAGATTCAGATTCATCATGAGCCTGACCATGTTCGAGGCTTCTGTACTATTTGTATTACATAAAGCCACTTTGGTAACGTTAGGAAAAATATCTCACTAGATCGCCTCTCCCTCTCGACACAGCGGTATACCGTTGCTAGGAGCCTGCATTTGACCACAAAAAAAAGCAGATTTGTGGGCGGTTAGCCTAGACAGACATGTGGGAGAGCTTCTGGGGCTCTGCTAGTACTCTGCGAAATTCTGATGAGCGGCCAGCTTCGACGATGGCCAGCGCATCCGGCGGTCCTGCTGCTACTCTTTCTTCCTTGCCAGACCATTCCCTAAACCCCTTTACCTCGCCGTCAGAGCGCAAGTTCCACCTCCAGCTACTTCTCGACAACAAGGAAAATCAACTCCAACAGGCCGGCGCACTCGGCCAGCGCGTCCTCGCACAGCAGATCGAGCTCGAGGAGAAGATCCGCGATCTCCAGGATTTCGATGTAGAGCGTGGCGACGATGAAGATCTGGACGCAGAGGCCAGAAAGCGCTACCGCGAACTCGCCGACACCGTCAAGGCTTGGGACCTCGAAAACGCCCAGCTATCCAGCGCATTCGACCCAAAGGTACGTATCTTGTCTTTCTCTTGTCCTTGGAAATCGCCTCCGAGTCATTTCTCGCACGTGTCGCTTTGCTTTTTTCCGCGCCTCGTGGCTTCCGCGCGCAATGGCCGCCGAATCTGACGCTGCGTTGAGCACCTACGCGACGTTGCGGACATCCTACAATAGATGACGCGTCCGTCCCGTAGCGCACGTTTACCAATATCTCTTTTTCACCTTGTTTTCACCCATATTTTACCGTTGCCTTGGTTTTTGCTGACTCCCCCTCTCTAATCTGCAGAGGACACACTTTCCTCAGCAATTCCTGTAAATGGTCTTCCTCGCGATGAACTAGAACGGTCCACAGCTTCCACTTCTTCTGCTGCCCACTCTCGCCGCGCCAAAAAATGCAGCGCACAGAGCGGATGATGTCGGTGCGTCCTTCTACACCGGATCAAGGTCCATCCCTCCTCTCAAATCTCTTCTTCATTTTCGTCGTTTAGAATTCGCATTTGAAATTGGTAGCGGTTTGCTCACAGAGGCCCGACGTCTCCAGAGGCTTCTCGGAGACCGCGACAAAGCCATACAGGACATGAAGGAGGAAAAGGACGATCTCGAGAAGAGCATTAATTCCCTTCGTACCGCTCTCCGTTCACAAGAGCAGAGTTCATGTATGTAATTGACAACCCCCACCTTGCGTCTAATTGATCCCCTATCCAATCAGACAGGTTCAAGGAAGAGAACTGGAATCTCGAGGTCACCCTCCAAGAGCTTCGCACGCAGCTATCCGATTCCCAAAGCACTGCCCAGAGATTGGGGTCCGAGCATAAACGGCTCACAAGGTCGCTCGTTATAGCACGTGAATCCGGAGACCAACACAAGAATGAAGCAGAGCACACAAAGACCGAGTTCGACGAATTCAAAGCCAGACATGATACCGAGATTGCTCAGGCACGGAAGCATGCTGCAGGCCTGCAGCGGGATAAATCCGATTTGCAGTCTGCGCTCGACACTTTGAAAGCGGACGTGGCGAAAGCAAATCGGAGGCTGGGACCCAAGTTTGGCCCTTCCCTCATTCCCGGCAAGGGGGATGCCAAAGACTTGTTGACCCCTGCTACTGCTGACGAGTACAATGTGTTCGCTTCCGGAGGTGCATCCACGAGCGAGGAACGCCAGGACACTCTCACAGTATTGCAGTTGTCGCTCATGGATATCAGTGATACAGCATTCAAATCGTGGATGCTGGGCGACTTGACTCGCGTCGAAGATATCTTGACAGGGGAAATCGCACATCCTTTGCACCATGCACGTGCACTCGCTCACCGTGCTCTTGTACGAGCTCGTCTGGAACAGTGGGACGTGGCCATCGACGATGCCAAAAAGGTGATCTTGGGTCATGTATTGTCTCATCGTGTGTTGACTATCGCGTACCAAGTCTATCGAGGTTCAGCGATCCGTTTATGGTTATATCGCAAATGCAATGGGCCACGTTGGCAATCGGGACCACGAGTCTGCGATGCGTATATTTGACCTCGTGTTTAGCAATGGTCTCGCGGCCGAGGATAATTTTCTCTTGTTGATGATCAAGGGATGTGCCTGCCATCGTCGTCGCTGCTTGTACTAATCCTCTGTTTCACTCAGGCGCTCGTCTTGTTTCAATGCGGAAAACAGGATGACGCTATATCGCGCGTTGATGACTTGATCGATATAGTAGACGATCAATCTCTGTATATCACTGTCCGGGTACGTAAATGAGAGGATCATTGGTATGCAAGGTTAATCGGGTGTTACACATGCTCAGATGCTCCTCCTTCTTGGCGGCATGTCGTTGAGCCAAGGAGACAGTGAACGAGCAATGAAATTACTCATGCGCGCGCGGAAAGCCTGATCCTCACCTGGTAGTCATCTCACTTGTGAGCTATGCATTTTGAGTTCCTCTTCAAACACACCAACCCCGTGCAATAGATTTTTGGATGGGATTTTGACCAACTTTCTTCAAGAATGCATTGGGGCATGCGAAGACAACGGCGATGCAGCATTGCAGTCGGAGAATCCAGAAGACTCGATCATACAATATTCTACTGCATTGTCTCTGAATCCGTCGAACCCCGCCGGTCTCCTCGTTAAGCGGAGTAATGCTCGAGCAATGCTGAGGTTGTGGGAGGATGCGCTGAGGGACGCAGATGAGGTATTTCTTTACTTTTCTTGGTATCCAGCAATCATCAATTCAACGGACTCAGGTAATCAAGGCGGATCCTCAGGGCCCGTGGGGATATGAGAGAAGACACGCGGCGTTGCATGGTTTGCAGCGCTATGACGAAGCAATTAATGCGTACACTCGCATGTTAACCCTTATTGAGGAGTCTCTTGATCAAGACGTCCGTCGTAAGTGTACTCTGACCAGCGTGAGGTTCATTGGTTGATTTGAGTGCACAGAACTAGGCAAGAAATATGTTTTACCTTCCCAGTCGGAGACTGTCATCGAAAATATCGTTCGCGGGGTCTTCAAGATATGCCCACTCGTCCTCATTGATGTTGAGAGCGGTCGACTCTGCAACGGCTTGGAGCGAATGCATACTTTCAAGTCAGAGTCCCAGTTCAAAGAACTGATTTCCTCCATGACGGAGGTGACGGACAATGGACGCATCTTGCCAGTGGTGGTAAAATATTTCCAATACGTGACGTTTTCGCATGTTTGGGAAGGGAAGGAGCCTTCATTCCAGGACGTCAAATTGGTTTACTCGGTCTGGGATTTGGATTCTTCACCACTGAATGAGAAGTTGCGAAATTTCTGTGAAGTGCCACTGGTTCGCAAGGATGGATATCGGTGGGCATGGAGTGACACATGTTGCATCGACAAGACGATCAGCACGGTGTTGAACCAATCGCTTACGATGATGTACAAGTGGTATGAAGCATCTGCAGCCACGCTTGTCCTTCTTGCAAACGTAACGTCTCCGGCGGCCCTTGGAGGTCTCACAAACAGTATCTGGATGACGCGGGCCTGGACCGCACAAGAGCTTCTTGCATCAAAAGTAATCCGATTCTACGATCGCAATTGGAAGCCATACCTCGGTGACACCCACTCCAACCACAAAGAGTCCCCCGAGATCATGCAGGAGCTCGCGGACGCCATCGGCCTCGCTCGCGAAATCATCACCGCTTTCAACCCTGACGATCTCAGCGCCTGAGAGAAACTACGACTAGCTTCGACACGCAATGCGGCTGTGGAAGAAGACGTTGCATACTCATTGATTGGTATTTTTAAGAGTGACATTCGGCCACACTACGGAGAAGGAGATGCCGCGCTGGGCCACCTGCTGGAGGAGATTGTGGCTCGTTCAGGGGAAGTGACGGTACTTGCCTGGACCGGCAAGTCTTCACCATACAACAGCTGCCTTCCTGCCACCCTCGCTGTTTATAGCCAAACCCTGAGTACTTTTCTTGCCATTGAAGATGCCGAAATGGACGTGCGCATCGCGGCGTTAAGAAACTCACTGTCTAGGGCGGATGCCATGCAGATTCACGACCGCATCACCCGTTTACCACCAGCACGCTTCGCCAACCGCCGTCTACACCTCCCGTGCATCATCTTCGCAGTGAAAAAACTCAGTGTACAAGATTTGGGGAGTGGTCAAGGGAACCGTTACCGTGCTCGGGTATCAGGCATTGGCTATGTGGAATTACAGACATCGGACAGACTGCCATCGACGGAGCCACGCAAGCTTATCCTCGTACATCCCTGGATTCGCGATCTGCGTGATCCGTTAGACGGGTTCACTTGGGGCACTGGATCAGATAGTGATGAGTCCGACTCTGATCCGGGTTCCTCGCCCTCTTCGCCATCGCATGTTCTACCTGTCGCTAAAATGGATGACTACACCCGGGCGCTGCGGCTAGTTGCTCGTCTGCGACAGCCATTCCATGCGCTGTTGCTCCAACAACAGCCCAATGGAGAGTTCAAGCGCGTCGCTGCTGAGCACGACATCATTGTTCCAGGACATGAACGTCAGATCAATCTTGCCAGGGATATCCATGTTGACGTCGTGGAGATATTGTGACGCCGGTATGTTGTTCTATCATTTGCGTTTGTCGAGGTGCATGTTCAAGTGGTAACTTTGTTCAAGTTGTCCCGTCATCTTTCTGCTATCGGAGTTCACTTGCTCCACGGAAGTTTATACCTGCGCTGCGTTGTATGGTGTTTCCAGACTTGCATTGTCGCCATCTGTCATTTACTCCTAGAGAAATACAATGTCTTCGTCGTCGTCGGGACGGCAGCGGTCTGGACAAGTTGACTCGGGAACAAGAAAAAATGATCCCCGGAGGGCTTCTTGAACCAGAAAATGATAAGGTGGAGGGGCCCGGGTATGATTTTTGAAGGGTCCGGTAGTGTTTTGTTCTGAGCACACTTGTTGTAATGTAGAGACTGGTAGAGACATGTTTGTTGTTCTTGTTCTCTACCAATCATTCCGGGTTGGCCGATGCCACTGACTCAATGCGTTCGTAAGCTCTACAGTACTGGATACTAAGTATCTCTTACTAACACTCGCCCAGCATCACTGGATTTTTTTGATGGGGGGTGTAGATCGATGCAGGGTGTTTTGTTCCGAGCACACTAGTATTGTTTTTGCAACGTAGAGATCGGTAAACGTGTTTGTTGTTCGCTGATGTCGTGTGATGGCCGATGCCACTGAGATGCCCTGTTGCCAGACGCTCTATAGTGTTGCCGTCGGTTCACCTCGGTACTAGAATCAGAAAAGTCACTTCGGATACATTCACACCTGGCTTGCTTTCAATCCTGTTCGCCTGCCTACGTCATTGGTCTCTTTACGTATATCATATGGTAAGCCTAGTCTTGTGCTGGATTCCCCATCTTTTCCTTTCCCCACCTCTCACCGACACATACGCTCATAAACCGCCTCAAGCCAGATTTTTCTCATGTACATATCTAGTAAAAGGTACGTTTTGCGGCTTATCGTTCCGGCGTATACTCTGAAGAGTTGCTGTGGCCCGTTATAGTCTTGGCAAGGCCCACGGCCAGCGATATTTAAAATGGCATGGCGATTCTGATTGATGGCAGGAACGAGCGCTCACTCGCCTCGTGTTCGCTGCATGTGTTCCTATATAGTAACTGTTCACAGCTTGGGTTCACTTGGTCGTCTCTAGACCGTGACATTTCTCGCATTCCAAACGAGGTATGTTTTACTGCTCATTCACTGCAACGACTTTGACTAACTTGTCAGCGTTACCTTCATTTAAGATCCAATCGAAAGAGCAGTCCCTGATTGCATTTCTGACAGTATGTCGCACGGTATCGTGGATTCTAACATTCTCGTCCTGACAGTTTATACAGGAGCATGCGTCTTCTCAATTCGAAGTCAAAACAACTAGAGCTAGTATTGAACCAGCGTCCTCCTTTTTACGCGATCGTATCCCACCGATGGGGTGATGCATCGGAAGAAGAAGTTCTCTTCACCGACATCGGTGACCAAGCGCGCGCACAAAGCAAGCGAAATGGCTACCAGAAAATTCTGGGTTCCTGCTCCCAGGCGACGCAAGATGGCCTCGACTACGTTTGGTTAGATACCTGTTGCATCGATAAGAGCAAGAGCACAGAACTCGACGACGCGATCAACTCGATGTACGGGTGGTATCACCAGTCGGAGGTTTGCTACGCCTACCTACACGACATCAGCGATCCCTCCGAATTCACTGAAAGCGATTGGTTTTCTCGGGGTTGGACCCTGCAGGAGCTGATCGCACCCAGACACCTCAAGTTCTTTACGAAAGACTGGACTTTGATCGGTACTCGGGAGGAGTTGATAGAGCCCGTCTCACAGCGCACGGGGATCTGCAAAGAGATCCTCAGATCTGGAAAAATTCCATCAGAAGTGACCATATCTGAAAAAATGGTTTGGGCGGCCCATAGAGCGACAACCAAGATGGAAGACAGGGCGTACTCGTTGTTGGGGATCCTCGGTGTCAGCATGATTCCCGTCTATGGTATACAGAATAACGCATTTGAAGATCTGCAACACAGGATCATCGCAAAATACGCCGATCAAACCCTCTTCACTTGGTATCATACAGTCACTGAGCCTGATGAAGTCGAGATGGCGGACGCGGATCCACTGGCAGCTTCTGAGCCGTCTGAGTGGGTCGAGGGCGATACAAGTACCCCTTTGCCGATTGCCACGGGCCTTCTTGCATCCTCTCCATCTCAATACTTGAAATCCTACGAAATATGTGAAGCCGACTTCCGCGAGCACTATGTGAACGTTATTGCAGATCACAGCTATCGATCACATTTCTCCATCAGCAACAACTTGGTCCACATCTCACTCCCTGTCAAGCACCTGGAAGGGAAGTTCTGGAAGGCACTTCTGCGCTGCAGTCTCGAGCCCCCCGATGCGGATAAAATACAACGCGCTCTCGTTATCTACCTGGAAGAGATACAGCCATGGAAATACCTTCGAGTGCACCTTCCGTGTGACGAAGGGGAGGTGGGTGACCAGATGAATGTCGCGAAGGATGTTCCAGGGAGCTTGGAGCGGTTGAGTGACGCGGAATTACACCTGGAGGGGTATGTTTTGCGGGACATCGACGTGGTCGGCCGACACGGAGGGAGCTTAGAGCAGTTTAGTGAAACGGAATCAGACCCAGAGGCGTATTCCTTGCGGAATAGCGACATTGTCGGCCGATGCAGAGGGAGTACCACCGGACAACCGAAACCTACACCATGGAGCATTAATGAAACTCGGTATAATGGCAGTTCACCAAGACATGCAAATGGTAGCCGATCTAGCTTTCCCCACGATCTTACAGGTTACGTTGCACGACAGGGCGAACATCCAATCGCATCTGGTGGCTACGGTGACATCTATAGAGGTACCCTCCTCATGTGGGGTACGCAGAGTATTGATGTCCGTAGCAGCATTCTCCTCTGCTCGAAGTACTGATCATCGAGTAGGTGGCAATCAAGACAATCAGAACATACACGAGTGAAGACCCCGATTCAGCCAAGAAAATAAAGGTAAACGACGGTCTGTTGTTGTGTGCCGGTCAGCTCATTATTTCGGTGCAGCGACTTCGTCGGGAGATACGAGTGTGGATGGACCTAGATCACGTCAACGTCTTACGCCTGTTCGGCACGACGATGAACTTTGGACGGTTCCCCGCTATGGTTTGTCCGTGGGCCGAGAACGGGGCATTGACCTCTTACCTCGAGCGACTACATACTACTTTGACGAGGTCAGAAAGACTCACCCTGGTTTGTACTTCCAGTAATTTTCCGATCCAAGCACGCTGACATATCACAACTGGCAGCTGAATGGCGTTGCTTGTGGACTACACTACCGTGCGTCATTCTCGTTTCGTTGCAACGTTCAGCTTGCCAAGATGCAATTGGGCCGATCTTGATGATAGTACATTCCAAGTTTATCGTGCACGCTGATCTTTCTGGGGTCTGTGTATCTGTATTCTAACAGTGCGGTACCTACTCACTGTAGAGAACATCAGCCCAATGTGCTCGTCCAGGGGGACGGGAGAGCGTGTATCGCCGACTTTGGTTTATCCACATTGTTGACCGAACTCAGTGCCTCAACGTTCGCGACGTCCCATTATGCCAAGGGATCCCTCCGTTGGATGGCGCCGGAGTTGGTCAACGTCTCCGAAGACAAGGATATCTCGTCGAATGTAACTCCGAGCGTACAGAGTGACGTATATTCATTTGGAGGTCTCATGTTGCAGGTGTGCGGCATGGTGTTTCCTCTCTGTCTATTGCTGATCACGTTTTTGGCGTATAGATCTTGACGGGGAGTGTACCATATCATTACTTTGTGCGCGAGCCGCAGGTCATGAGTGCCCTTGCCAAAGGTATCACTCCGAGGCAGCCTAGTGAATTGCTGGTGACAGAGTCTCAATGGTCGTTCATCCAGCAATGTTGGTCCCCTGCAGACGCTATCGAATCTCGACCATCGAGCAAGGAGATCGTCGAGTGGACACGAAAAGAACTCTCGGCTTGTTTAGGCTGAGAGCTTTGAGGGTCCCGCAATCTTTGTAGACGTATTCTAGTCACATGTTGATCACAGTTCTACGTTGGCACGATACCGCGGGCATTCAATGTGCTAGTTTCATCCACAGGGGCAGATATTCGAATTCACGCTGTCCTGATTCGTGCAAGGTCTGTCAAGGAGCTTTCGAGTCCAAACGGGACGACGTACAAGATGGAGGGGTATTGATATGTGTTTAGATGGTTTGTAGTGTCTCTGAGCCGTTCTTCTTGGAGTAACTTTATATTTCCACCTCCCCACTTTAAAAAATGTGGTCGTTTGTCATGTTCATCTCTCTGTCCGTGATGGAATGAATCGACGGCGTTGGTGTGTGCCGGGTGCCGGGTGCCGGGTCGAAGCGCCGGAATCCGGCTCCATGAATAGGGTGGTAACGAACCTCCTCTTTCACATCTTGCGTTGCCACTTGTCGTCAGACTTGACAACTCTCTTGTGGCTCTTATCCACGAACGAGCCATTTGTACAGGATTCAGACGTACGATCTCGTCGAACCAAAAACACACTCGAGGTTGGAAAAAAAAGAACAAGACTACCACCGACGACGACGACAAGGAGGGCCATGTCTGATTCGCCCATCCGTCGGTTCTCCACTGCGAGTCCGACGGATCATTTAAAGCGGGAGGAGACTTTGATCAATGCGTACGAGGCAGAGGAGGAGCGGATTATCAATGTGTTGTCGCGCAAGTTGGAGCAGGTTTGTGTTGCATTTGTCGCTTGTCGCTTTTTCTCTACACTCTTGTCTCCCTTTTTATCTCCTCTCCTCTCCTCTCCTTTCCCTCACTTCCTTCTCCCCCCACTTTCTTAGATGTGGTTCTAACGCATCGTGGTGCAGCTCCGGGAGGAAAAGATTCAACTCGAGAATGTACTCGAGGCCGAGAGCGAGTCGCAAGTGAATCGCTTGAACCGGGAGATCTCGGCGCTACGTCGACAGGCGGCGCAAGCGCAAGCCAGTGCCAGTGCCAGTGGCGGCGAACACGCCACCGGTACTGGGACTGGGAGCAGGATGGCGAGCGGCGTTCCCTCATCCGAATCCTCCCGCGCGCCGGGTCTGAGTGGACAGGATCCAACGGCGCCGAGCTTCGAGGTGATGTTGGAAGCGATGCGCAGGGAGAATGAACAGTTAAGGACGCGGTTGGTGGATACGGAGCGGGATTACGTGCGGATCTCGAGGTTGAATGATATTTATCGCGAGGAGTTGTTGGAGTTACGAAGAAGGGTGCGTTGGGAGATTGTTTTGTTTCGTTGGTCGTTTGGGATGCTGACGCACGATACAGCTCGGGTTGTCAGTGGATAATCTGGTTGGGTTGTCCCCTTCTGAGCCGTTTTCGCAGCCGACGCATCGACGGTCGACATCTGGGATTTCCTCGCCGAGTACGTCGGTGGGATATCCGGCTGTACGATCTGTGACGATGACGCACGCGTTGCCTATTCCGTCGCATGGCGTGCCGATTCCACGACCATCGTCGTCGGTCCACCGACCGCTGAACAGCAGGTCTGAAACGACGACCCCTCTGTCGCACTCGCCCTCGTCGGTGGATTCACCCTCATCATTCCCGTTCTCTCCCGTCTTGTCTGCGCACGCGCCTGCGGGCAGCAGTGTGTTGAGTAATGGGACGCAATTGACGACGCCGCCATCGTCGTCGTCGGCGCAGTCGGGTGGGGTTGGAGCGCCGTATGCGGTGTCAGGGGTGCATGCGTTGACGTATCCGAGTGTGCCGCCACCCTCGTTGTCATCGTCGTATGGGTCGCCTGTGGTGTCTTATTTTCCGCAAAGGGAGGGTTCGCCGACTTTGAGTCGGCGGGGGTCAGGTGCGCGTGGGCGGGGAGGGGGTGTGACTGGGGTGGAGATGGGGATGGGTGCAGGGAGTGGGGTGGGGACAGGGACAGCGTGGGGGAATGGGAGGAGCATGAGTCGGAGGGACAGTGTGGAACGTGGGGGGAGGATCGCGGAGACGGGGACGTTGGTGCCGAGGTCGAGGTCAAGGGCGGATAGTCAGGGTGTCACGAGGCAGGCGCCGGTGTCGGAGAATGTCACCGAGGAACGGTGATTGCGCTTTCGAATGATTGTGTATTTTTCTCGCCTTGTTTTTTTTGGAGCACATGCGACAGGGGTAATTGATCTCCCCATTGTTCGACTCATTCGGACTGATCGTGGCTGTGTCAGCGAAAGCGTGACACTATTGCTCGATTGTATTCCCTGGGCACACCCAAGAGTGGGGATGAAGAACGTTACAGGCTCAAGAACAGATGCTCAGGCAGTATCGACATGCTAGATAAACAATTTGACGATGGGGGTAGCTGGTGGTTTCGGGGTACTTACCGAGACTTCGGCTCCGCCCAATCAGCGAGTCACGGGATCGGAGACGCGACGGCTATAAAAAGGCGGGACGCGAAAATCATCCCCAATTCCCCCTTTTTTTTCCATGTCGTATCAATACCCATTCATTCCTGGGCACTCTTCAATGCCTGCAACGCCCCAGACAACCTACCGTTGGGATGACCGTGACCCACATCATCAACAGCAGCAGCAGCAGCAGCAACAACTACAGCATCTTGAGCAGCAAGTTTTACAGCATCCACTTCAGCATCAGCCAGAACGAAACCAAGACGCGTATGTTCCTGCCGCGTCGACGAACACCGTGCAACTTCAAGAGCAGGTGCATATTGTGCCCAGCCAGAACCCCAGACGCCCTGGTTCTGGCTCTGTCGTTGAGGGTGATGAACCGCAACTGCGTCTACAACATGTGTCCGTGCCGGTTCTCTTACAGCCTGAGCACATGAGACCACCCATGATTGATACCAATCGTGCGTATCATGTCGGAACCAGTGCTAGTCCTCCTTCGGGTCCGCCATCTGCAGGCCCGAGTGGTGTCTTTCACGGGGCAATTGGCCCCGTGCGTGCACGCATATCCCCTGTGCATCCAGATCCCCGCTCTGCGGCGCATCCATATCGCCGTCCCCAAAGTGCTGCAGGAGTGGTCATTGCAAGATCTAGAAGAGAGCCTGAAGACGTCCAGAGTGTGAGATATTCAAGACAAGCGTCGTCCTCCAGCACGGCCGTGCCAGCCCCGCTCTCAGCAACAGCGGCGTCGACACCGATAGGACTTCTCGCCAGTGCAAAGATGATGTCTACGTTCAAGTGCGTTTTGTTTACCTGGTGATGAAGGGTGCTCACGCGTCCATGAGACAGAGGGTTGATAAACCCTGGTTATTCGGCGACGGGCGTCAACGTTGTGATTCGCACAGACCTACACTTCAATAGCGAGACTGGCGTCTTGACTGCATTGTGTGAACTCCCTGGTCGATCCAAGAGCGACGTTAATGTCGTCCTCTCCACCAATGCCATGAATCGGGTGAAACAGGTCGTCGTCACCGCCAAATCCCCTCAACAGCTCGCGGACGATGGATGTGTTTTGAGAGAACGTAGGTCGGGCGCGGTGTCACGCACGTTTGTCGTCCCGAGTGGAACAACAGTGCGTTTGTTCTTTGTCCTTGGTGTGGTTGCGCGTCACAGACGCTTATGTTGCAGCCCGATGACATCACTGTTGAGATGCGAGACGGCTTGCTCTCCTTGAAGATCCAGTGTCCACCACCCTCACCAGCAGACGATTCCCAACAGATTCTTATACGCTAAGTGATTGGTGGATTGCATCGCCTGACTTAACCACAAGTTCACCTCTCGTTGTATTGGCAGCCCTGCTCCCAGACGTGGATCTTGACCATTTCGCTTCACATCACAACTGACTGACCGATCTCACCTCTCTTAGCTTTCTGTAACTTACAAAATGTTGATATCCCATCGGCCCTCTCCATCTCACCAAGATATTTCCCCTGCTATGTGTATTCTGATCGCACTCTCGCAGCATGCTCGATTTGTTTTCGCTTCCCTTCACTATACCTCTGGTACATTATATTGACGCGGACAATTTTATTTTCGGTGCAATCCGTGTAGCAAATCCTCTAGATTACATATCTGTTGTTATACCTAACGATATATACAAGCATTCATATCCAACTCGCATCGACATCCTTTCTCAGAGCTCGTCAAACATGTGTCTCATCGCTGCCGCCATCTGGGCGAGTGCGGTGGGTATCGTGTCTGGACGTGGTGCGGTCACCTTGTGGTCGTCACTGTGGGCTACCTTCTTCACCCACGTCTCCCCGACGTAGATCAATGGTCTGTGGCCCTCTGGAACGCGGTAGTATCGATGTACGCGCTCCTCTCCCTCGGGCGGGGAGGAAACCACCGGCTCGAGCAACGGTGCGAGCGCGTCCCGCTCTGCTGCTGTCTTGGAAAGGAGTGCCTGTACCTGCGCTGCACCACCATCCACGAACGTGGGCGCACGCGCACCCTTGGCGAGATAGTGCACTGGTGAGCGTAACGCACAATCCGCCGAGTCCCCCACGACGACCTGCTCCGAATCCGTACCAGCTACCCCCGTGGTGGTACGCATCACGCAGTACGGCTGGAGCTGCGCCTCGTGCGCGGGGTACACCGAGACAGAGACGTTTCCTGTGTACGTCCGATGTGCCCGCCAATGCGCCACCTCGGGAACGTTGGTCCACGGCACCCACGCCTCCTCGTCCACCCCCACCTCGGGCATCTTCTTGCGCATCGCCCGGAGCTCAAACATGTCCTCTGGATTGGGCGGTTCGTCCTGCGTGCGCGGGACGTCGAGGGAGAGAAAGAGCGCGCTCGAGAGGGTGTGGTAGTACGTCTCGAAGTCGGTCGCGTGCCGCGGATCGGCGCCGATGAGGAAGTGGACGGGTTTGCTCGTCATGGTGACGATCGCCGCGGCGGCGATTTGGTCCGCGGTGGCGTTGGGCATGGGGACGGGTTTTGGCTCTCGCGTGTGGCCTTGGTTGCGGATGCAGCGGGAGGTGCTGGGGGACGTGAGCATTTTGAAGTCGGCGGATGTCGCGCGGAGGATTTGGTTCGGTTTGTGGAGGGATTGGAGCGTTGGGTTGTGTTCGGGCGCCCATTTGGGTGAGAGGGTCGAGTCGATGCAGAGGTGGAGGTTGAGCGGTTCGACAAAGGTACGCGCACGTCCTGTGCGAGTGATGGCGACCTTGATGAATTGGTCGTCCGCGCCTACGAAGGAACCAGTTCAGCTGGGACACCGAGTTGGGACTGGATTGACCTTGAGAGAATGCAAAACCATCGCGTTTACTACTGATCTCGGCGGTGTAATTCGCGACGGGATCGTTGTCAACGGGGCTCCCGTCGAGGGATTCTTTTGTTTGGAGTTGCACCGTCTTGGATCGCACCACGTTGTTGCTCGGAGGATCGTACAGAGGATGGAATGCCGTGAATCCGACTGGTATCTCGACCCTCGTCCCGTTCGCGAACGCTACGCGAACAAAGTACTCGTACATCGCCTCGACATTGACAAACTGGACGTGAAGCAAGTCAGGTCAGTACAAGCATATCCTATCCTGAAATAGACACACCTCTCCCTCCCTCCAACCAACCTGCGCACGAGGGTAATGAAGCGCCGGGGGAAAGTTAGTTGACGGGACGAGAATCGCGAAATCGCGAACCACGTCGCGAACAGAGCCAGGTTGCGCCTCTCCCATGTCTATCCCTTGCGTCGACTCAAACACGATACGCTCCTCTTCTTTAACAAGCCATAGATCCTTGTTCTTGACGATCAGCTCGAACGCGATATCAGCACTACAATTGAAACTGTCGTGCACCGGGGGAACCCATGGCGAAGAAGGGCTGTTATGTTCTGGGTCAAAGATGTCGATCACAGTTTGTTCTCTTGTCGGTCGTTTCGTTGCTTCTATGGAACGCCTATCGTGGTCGAGGTCATTAGCTTCTTAGGGAGGATGACCAGTAGCGAACATATACTTACGACGCTTTCACAAAGGATCGTTCTTTGAAACGGAGACCGAGTGAGGCGGATTCGACTGCAGTGCATCTTGCGGTGAGCTTTAGGCGCGCGTCGCCTTGTATGATAGTGTCCGGCGAGAGATCAGGTGCCCGGACCCACCCCTGAAGGCTGCATTCCGGTAAGAGGATGTCTGCATGGACGCCATTGGGACCCAGCAGGGGAAGAAATCCGAGGAGATGCCAGGCCACACGCATGGGGTGAGAGATGCTTGAAGGAGGTGAGGGTCCTCCACTTATAACTCCCTTTCCACAGCCTTGGTCATGACCGTTGAGATCGCCTGTACTACGGCCCTGCACTGGTTTATTATGTAAATTATTTCTCGGTGGCCAAGCCCATTGAATGTGACCGTCTGTCATTCCAGGTGGTGTAATCCCGCGTATGGGACGCACAACGACTGGAACAATCCCAGAGTATGTGCCCCACGAGATGCTGCGTGTCATCTCGGAAGCTGGTTTCTTCTCCCAAGGTACCCACGGCTCCTCGTCATCCCGAAACTCTGGCTCTGGGCCCCAAGTGGAAGGGACTTCGGCAGAGGGATCACCTGGGTCCACTTTTTCATCCTCTGTGCGAGGTGGTTCCAGCGTGATCCGAAGAGAGTTAGCGAATGTTTGATAGTACGTTTCAAAATTGGTGACTTGCCGACGGTCTACTCCAACAGAGATGGAGATGGGTGCGCTCGTCGTCGTCACAACGTCGCCTGATTGAATCTCGTCGGGAGTAGAATCTGGAATTGTAACGGATAATCTGGAATCAGGGCGGCCACAGCGCGATGGTACCCATCGATTACGCACTGCTTGTGCGACTTGAACATCGTCCGGTGTGGAACGTAGAACAAATCCAGGATTGTGTATGGGATTTGAATCGCGCATGCCATACTCGACAGCCCATTTTGATGAGAGGGTTGGCTCTACACAATCTCGAATCATCAATGGTGCAGTAAATGTACGCGCAGGTCCAGTTCTGGTGATGACCACGGTAACGGCTTGATCTTCGGAACCTGACAGCTCACGTTCAACATCACGTCATCCGCATGATCGTTGCAAGGATGATCCTTCAGTGAATACCAAGCAAGAAACCTATGCGGTATAGTTGACGGAAGAGTCCTTTCCAGAGGCACCAAGATGCAGTGGTTCGAGTCCCACAGCCTCGGAACTCGGCCCTCGAAGAGTGTCTGCGGGATCATCAAGTGGTTGAAAACTAGTGGGTCCTGCCAACATCTGGTGCTCACGCGTCCATGAGACAGAGTATTGACAAACCCTTGTTATTCGGCGACGGGCGTCAACGTTGTGATTCGCACAGACCTACACTTCAATAACGAGACTGGCGTCTTGACTGCATTGTCGTCCCGATTGGAACAACAGTGCGTTTGTCCTTTGTCCTTGGTGTGGTTGCGTGTCACAGACGCTTCTGTTGCAGCCCGTCTTGACCACTTCGTTTCACATCACAACTGACTGACCGATCCCACTCTTAGCTTTCTGGAACTTACAAAATGTCGATATCCTAGTAGTAGGATGACCGGTGGCGAACATATACTTACGACGCTTTTACAAAGGATCGTTCTTTGAAACGGAGACCGAGAGAGGCGTATTCGACTGCAGTGCACCCTGCGGTGAGCTTTAGGCGCGCGTCGCCTTGTATGATAGTGTCCGGCGCGAGATCAGGTGCCCGGACCCATGCCTGGAGGGTGCATTCGGGGGAGGAGAGGGTCGCGCGAATGTCTGCATGGACGCGACTGGGGCCCAGCAAAGGAAACAAGCCGAGAAGGTGCCAGGAAACACGCATGGGGGTGAGCGATGCTTGAAGGAGGTGAGGGCTCACTTATAGCTCAGTTGTGAAGCTTGTTTGTTCCTGACAGCAGGTGAAGCAAGTACTCGTCAACCGTATCCGACGCCCACGGCGCGCCCTATCATTCCCAAATGCCTCAACCGCGCACCTCCCCACTTGATCACGGACCACGCCTTATCACCCTGACAAGATATAGCAATTCCGGTTCTCCTATTCCAACTCTGGTCCAACCCTGGTCAGCTTCGTTTTACCCCACAAAATCCTCTTCCTGGCCACAGTAGTAGACTAATCACCCATGTGCCGGAGTTTGAAAAGTGACCGGGGCACCTACCAAAACGAAAAGCGCGTTGGGTTTCCGGCGTGACAGGTAAGGAGCGCCCGTGCCCTTGAACGTCGGGAACGAGACTAACAGTAGACAAGCACAGCCCAGTTCCACAGAAAAGGTCATGTAGTTGTGCTCAAAGATTAGGCTCATCACATGTCACACCTGTGCCTGAGTCGAGTTATTTTTTGATTTCTCATCATTAAAGTTAAAATGCCAACAGTGTCAGTTGTTTACTGTGAGCAGTAGTGAGCCTTGGGGAATATGGCTTAATGGAGGGTGAGTTCACGAGCATATATGCGGGCCGCAGCTGATATTCTGCGTAGCCCTGGCGGCTCTAGCCTTCTT
>MU130790.1:1626-12942 GCA_015039435.1 Imleria badia
TCGTCCCTCTCTCGGAATCAGATTCCGAGTCTGACCTCCCTGTTTATCATGCGACGTCACCCATGCTGGGAGACGTCGAGATCAAGACCGCAACCGACTTGTCTGGGATGGACGGTTTACTTCTCATCAACCCCTGGATCAGTCCCCTCCTCGACCAGGACTTTTCGTCCGGCGAGCCTCTGTTCGATCAAACCACGCGCGCACTGCGGCTTGTCGTCCGGCTCAAACAGCCGTTTGGTGCGTTGTTGCTCGCGCCGATGGCGCGCGTGCAGTACAGACGTATCGCGACGGATAGTTTGATCACTGTCCGGGTACGTGACGAGACGTCGTCGAATGGGTTTATGGAGGGCATTCGTACGATCGACATACAGTAGAAACTGTAGATGAGTAGACCGATGGCAGTGACTTCGGATCTTTGATGACGCACTGCATTATACCGCCTTGATGACATTTGAGCGACTACCTTTATCTTGACCTTTATGGTCTAATTCTCGTCCTGCAGCCTGCAGGGTTTTCCTTGCTTCGGACGTCCTCGCACCGCTCGGCGCAGTCTTCGGACGAGCGGCCACTTTAATGTCACACCAGGCGACGCCCAAAGCCATTCGTTAGTTTCACAAAACCCCATATTAAATTTAGTCTACACCACACTTTTATTATCTACACATATATATCCTATATAACATTTTCTATGGAACTGCGAACTAGAACGAGGTCGTTTGGCGCAAGAAATAATCTGGTAGTTGAAGCAGAAACGACTCATCGGAGGAGTTGACACTCCGGCGTCTAGCGGAGTTAACATTTGGTCATGTGTGACCCGCTGTGAGTGAATGACCATGAAGTTGTACCGCATAGAACATGCAAAGCGCTCAAGCACATCATTTCCAGCGCCCTGATTTATTCACGGCCGTGGAAGCCCTCAGCGCTCCCTTCCCCACTCCAAGGCTGCTACACTGATGCTCGATGTTACCTGCTGATCTCGACGACGAACAAAGGTGTTATGGCTCACTTCGTCTCCGGTGCAATAGTATGCTGATGTGCATCTAACAACTCCTCAAGGGCTCACCTCGCTCATGAACATCCCAACGAGGACTCTAGCCCATCCTCACCGTTGTCGGAGACACCCCCATACTTTGACACCCGCCGTCACTCGAAATCGACGTCACATCAGCGCTCACATACCACTACGGACGGTTCTAGGAGCGGTCAGCTTCTATCGCGCCTTGTCTCCCTAGAGGAAGAAGTCCGCGAAATCGATGCAGACACCATCGCCACCACTCAACGCCTCGAAGCAGAAACGGCCCGCGCAAACGCCGCAGAACGTCGTGCCCTCGATTACTTCAATCGCCTGCAGATCCCCACCGAGAATCGTGACCGTGTGGAACAAGAAGCGGCGAGACTCCGCGAGGCACTTAAACTGTGCAAACTGCAACTTGAGAATGCGCAAAAAGAGGTCATTCGAGCTCAAGATATCGTCGATCAAGTGGCATCCCAACGAAATAACGCCCAAGCCGAGGCTGCAAGAGCCAAAGCAAGGGCGGGGAAGCTGCAGGAGAAGCTCGGGATGCCTGCGCGCGAGGAGGGTCGCAAAATGTGGTACCAGGAGGGACTATCCACGGGTCGCCGGATAGGTCACGACGAAGGTAGTAATCGTCGGCTCACAAGGCCATTGAACCGACCCCCTCATCTCTCTCTCTCCCTAGAGTACCTCGATGGTGACGAAAACCACGAACGCAGCGAGGCGGACGAAGAACGCAATGATTCACGATCGCATGTTCAGTTGCGCTCGCCTGCATCAACTCGACGACAACCGTACGTCAATTATTGTGTTCCACGTTCTTCGTCACCTACGCTGATCACAGAATACGCTCCGAATCGGCTCCGCCTGTACGTTTGTTCGACACTTCCTTGCATTCGCCGCCACTTCCTGTCCGCGTCCACATGCCTTCTCATGAGAATCGTACGCCCTCTCCGCCTCGTGACCTTGATGAACCAGAAACCATTCACCCGATCATATCCAGTCAGCCCATCAGTGTCCCTATCGCTGACGGATGGACCCCAAGAGCCGATTTTCGCACGTCTTACAACCAAGTGCCACCCCTGCATGGACCGCGGCAACCCATTCTTCCCTTACACAGTTCCGTCACGACCGAAGCCCAGGGTGGCCGAGCTACCCAACAATCAGACCCAACCCCGGTATCGCCGCCTGTTCGGTCGCGCGATTATGCTTATCAGACGCCCGTTCCGCGCTCTATTCCGCATCGCCACGTGCCCTCATTCGCATCCCGTACTTCGGCCCATCCATCGCAATATGATCTAGTGAATAAACATCCTGGGTCTTCGTTGCAGAACGAGATTTACGTTGGGCGAGCGAATAGTGGGAGTCAGCGCTCCAGAGAGAGTACGTCTCGAAACGAGCATGGCGAACAGGACCATCGCCATTCCAGCAGGATAGAAGCAGAGAACAATACCGAACAATGGCGAGCGGACGATGACGCCCCCCCACTGCGGAATTCACCCTATTTGTTTGTAAGTGCTGCCTCACCGCTCCCTGGCTGCCACGCTGACGCTTGGGTACGTGCACCGAAAGACGCCATCCCCAGTTCCCCATCCACACCAACCACCGGGCTTTTATTACCCACGGCAGAGCTTGCATTACCGAGCGCGAAAGATCGGGACGCCCCCGCCCGTCTGGGATGTTGACCCTCTCCCTCACTCACGTCCCCGAACGGAATCCGCCGTATTTACCTCGCGCTTGCTCCTGGACGACCCCGCATCGCGGCCCGCACGCACCCAGTGGGAGATCGTGACGCCTATGCCCCTTGGAGATATCGATGACCCTCAGCCTCGCAGGATTGTCCGCACCGAATCCGCTGCAGTATACTCGCACCCGCCACCGGACGACCCCGCATCCTGGCCTGCACGCACCCGGTGGGATGTCAACGATCTTCATCCTCGCAGGGTTGTCCCAACTGAATCCGCTGCGGTGTCCCCGTATGTGCTACTGGACAACCCCGCGTCCTGTCCCGCACGCACTCGGTGGGATAGCGTGGCACATATGCCCCTCAGGGATGTCGATGACTCTCAGCCTCACAGGGTTGTCTCAACCGAATCCGCTGCAGTATACTCGCACCCACCATCAGACCACCCCGCGTCCTGGCCTGCACGCACGCGTTGGGGGATCGTGACTCCTATGCCCCTCGGGGATGTTGATGACCCTCATCCTCGCAGGGTTGTCTCAACCGAATCTACTACAGTATACTCGCATCCGCCACTGGACTACCACGTGTCCCTTCCCGCACGCACCGAGTTGCCACTCGAGCATCCCCGCCGGCGCTCCCGCCATCTGCGTCGCGGCTCGGGCAGCAGCAGCAGCCTCAACATCATTGTCGAGTCACCGGTGAGCAAACCCCACGTTCCCGCACATGGGCCACGCGCGTACTCATGACGCTTGCCATCTGCGGATCTAGTCCGAACCTGAGTCGGCCATGTCGCGATCTGCGACGGGCGTGGCCCAACCGGAGCTATTGAGCCCCGCAGCTGCGAATCGACCGTTGCTGCAGGACGATGCGTACCAGCACCAGCACCATCCATCCGGGACGCCTCACACTTTCTGGCCAGCCGGCTTCCATCATCATCTTGCTCATTCCTACCCCACGCCCGGTCCCGCACCCAATCGCAACATGACCCCCCAAAACGGCCATGTCCGGACGCAAACGCAGAGCGTGTCGACGTCGATGGGCCGCGGTGCGGTGGGTGGGACATACGCGGCTGTGCCGTTGCCGCCGGGGGTGATGTACCCCGCGCCGCCTGTTCATCCACATGTGTCGCATCGGAGGCACGAGGATACGGTGTGGGATAGAGATAGGGATAGGGACGGGGACAGAGGCCAAACCAGAGACGTCCCTCATGATGGGGACTGGGAGAGGGAGAGGGAACGCGTTCGGGACAAAAACAGGGATAGGAGGCGAGGATCGAGGAGAGATTACGAACGAGAGCGCGATCGAGACAGGGACGGGGACGGGGGCAGGGAAGAGCCCGAGGATACGGGCCTCGACGAGGAACTGACGAGGTCGCCCTCATTGTTCCAACGACCCATCTCGCTTTTCGATTTAGACGAGGCGTAATGAACGATGTTTTCATACACTTTTCTTTTCTCATTATTTGCTAAAATATGATTACTTTGTACTTAAGTTCGCCACAAGCGAGGAAAAAAGTCCTCAGCGATGTGCTCCGATAAGAGATCGGGGTATGATTAGTCCGATTTTTGGTAAAGGTGGTATTAGTACAGTACTTGCTCTGACGAATGACCATGCCAACATTGTCAGACAAAGTTGTTGTACCGCATAGAACAATTTATATTGACATCATCAGTTTGACAAAATCCCATATTCTCCACCACAATTCTATTATCTACACATTTAGATTATCCACATAACATCTTCTATGGAATTGCGAACTTGAACGAGGTCACTTGAAGCAGAAACATGCTGAGAGATCTTCAAAAGCTGATTGTCACACTACACGAATATTGTCACGCCGGTGTCAAGCGGAGTTAACCGTGACTCGGACATGTGAGTGACGATGATATAAAGTTGTACCGCATAGAACATGCAAAGCGCTCAAGTAATCGTTTCGGGCCAGCGCCCTGATTTATTCACAGCTGTGAAGTCCCTCGGCCTCGGCGCTCTGGCAGCGCTCAGCACTCCCTTCCTCCCTCCAAGGTGCTGTGCCAAAGCCGACGCTTCTCTTCAGGTCTTCAAGTTGCATCTTCACTGATTTTCGATGTTGCCTGCTGATCTCGATGACGAACAAAGGTGTTGTGGCTCACCTTTCCCCTGGGTGCAATAGCATGCTGATGTACCTCAAACAACTTTTCAAGCGCTCGCCTCGCTCATGAACATCCAAATGATGTTGACTCTAGCCCACCCTCACCGTTGTCGGGGACACCTACATACTTGGAGAAATCGACGTCACACCAGCGCTTACACACCACTATAGACGGGTCTAGGAGCAGTCACCTCCTCGCACGCTCATGAACGCGCGGAAAAAGAATCTGCGAGGCTCCGCGAGGCACTTGGACTGTGCAAACTGCAACTGGAGAATGCGCAAAAAGAGATTTTTCGAGCCCAATATGTCATTGATCAGATTTCTTCCCAATGGAACGACACCGAAGCCGGTCTTGCGAGAGCCAAAACAAAGCCGCGCGAGGAGAATCCTATGATACTTGCATGCGAGGAGAGCCGCCGAGTGGGGCACCAGGACGGTCTACCCATGGGTCACCGGATAGGTTATGACGAAGGTAGTGGTTGTCAACTCACAGGCCCATCCGACTGATTCCGTCTCTCCCTAGAATACCACAATAGGAATGAAACCATGCCTGAACTCGGAGAGGCCACCTCGGACGAAGAATGTCACGAATCGAGTCATGATCGACGAGCCCATGTTCAGTTTCGCTCACTGGCAGCTCTATCGACTCGGCAGCAACCGTACGTAAATGATTGTACCGCATGTTCTTCGTCACTGACGCTCACCACAGAATAAATATCGCGATCAGAACTGCCACTATTCCAGCAGGACAGAAACAGAAAAAAATGACACACAATGGCGAACGTGTGATGACGCCTCCCCACCGCGGAATCTACCCTGTCCGTTTGTAAGTGCCCTCACCGCTCCCCATCTGCTACGTTGACACTTGGGGATGTGCACCGGTAGTCACCATCCACAGTTCCCAATTCACGCCAACCACTGGGTATTGACACCCCTGGGACGCGGGGACCTCACGACCTTCTGCGCTTGCTTATCAAAGCCCAACCACGGGCAATAAAATCCTCTCAGCCTCGCAGGGTTATCCTAACCGAATCCGCTGCTGGAAGCCCAACGTGCCACTGGATGACCCCGCATCTCAACCCGCATGCACTAAGGTGTCCGTATCGCCTACGCCCCTCGGGGATGTCAATAACCCTCAGCAGTGCAGGGTCCGTACTGAATCTTCTGCAGGATGCTTGCACCCGCCACCAGATTTCCCTGCGTCCTGGCCGGCAGGTACCTGGTTGGAGATTGTGACGTCCCCGCCCCTCGGGGACATCAATGAGCCTCGGCCTTGCATGCGTGTCCGAACTGAATCCACTGCAATGGACTCGTACTCACCACTGGACTATCCCACATCCTGGCGCTCAGGCACTGGGCAAGAGATCATGACACCCATGTCCCTTGGGGATGTCAATGACCCTCGGCCTCGCAGGCGCATCTCAACAGAATGTGTTGCAGTATATTCCCACTCGCTACCAGACGACCCTGCGTCCCTTTCCGCTGGCACCAGGTGCATGCTCGAGCCTCTCTACCAGCGCTCTCACCGATCGCGTCATAGCTCGGGCAGCAGTGGCACCCTCAGCGCTATTGTCGAGTTACACGTCGAGTCGCCAGTGAGTAGTGTCCCAGAAATCAGCATTGAGCCACCGGTGAGCACTCCCCACGTTCATGCACCGCATGCATACTCACGATGCTTGCTGTCTGTTGATCTAGTCCGAACCTGAGTCGCCGCCCATGTCACACCCTTGGATCACTTGGACCCCGAGGCTACGAATCGACCATTGCCGGATGGTGATGCATACCACCACCAGTATCGACTATCCCATTCCTATTCGCAGTCTCAGCTCCCATCCGAATCGAACCACAACCGCCCGTTACCTTTTTGGGACATATTACACCCCTTGGCCAGTCGGCTTCCTCCCCTCTCCCCCTGGAAACGGCGTCACGTCTTCTCCATCCTCTAAACCCGGTCCTGAACGAGACCATCGTCGCGTTCACACCCGCCCTATGCCTCCTTCCACTCCCAATTGCAGTGCGACACCCCAATACGGCCATGTCCGGACACGTACGCAAACTGTGTTGACATTGATGAGCCGCGGTGCGGTCGGTGAGACGTACGAGGTTACACTGTTACCGCTGAGGGTGATGTACCCTGCTCCGTCTGTTCATACACACATGTCGCATTCGCGATAGGGAGTGGCTCAGAGATACAGATAGGGACATCTTCCACCACGTAAGCAGAGGGTAATGCTAGGACCTTCGCCACAGGTTTTTTTTTGGTATCTCAATCTTACTAGACGTCTTCGTCTGGTAATGCTACGATCTCGATATGAACTGTTAGTAAATTGACTCATGATAAGAGTTGACTCGAGGCTGCAAAATGACACATGGCAAGTATTTTACGATCGAGAGAGGCATGAATGAATTCAAGACTACCCTGCAGATAACGTACTTCAGGCTTCAAACACCAATGATGGCTACCAGATGAGTTTTGTGGTCTGACTAATCACCTTCCTATCCGTTATCCTTCATGGCCCTTGCTAGCACACCCCAAAAGGCAAAGTTGTACTTGGCTCTATTGCCATGGCCCGCTTCCGGTGCACGCTGAAGGAAAAGAAACATTCTTCAAGCGCTGTACCACAAGCCGAGGAGTGTCCGGTATGTCCAAGGAGACCGGGCCGGAGCAGTGACGTTTGCGCTCTGGGGGATTCGATGGCGCCGCCACGCTGGGGCCTGTGTCCTGTGCCGGTGCCTCGGCTACGGAACCTACGGAGCATGGCCATTTCTGCTCTGCGCTTGAACTGCAAGGCAAATGTCAGGTAGGCAGAGACTTTGATTTCAAGTCGCTTACATGCAGGTCCGAGAGATTGCACCGACAGATGCGGTGACGATCGAGAGACTGCTGAGGGGCTCAGAACGCGGCACGACAAATTGAAGGGCGACATTTCCCTCGATTGTCACTGGTGCCTTATTACGTGACAGAGTTGCGAACACCGCAACTAAAAAAAATTGTTTCGAGCGTTCTCAGGCTAGTCCCACAGCACTCCAGGGCACTGTGTCAAAGCCAGTGCTTCTCTGCACTTACTTAGGCCGTATGGTCCAGGGTGTTGCGTCTTCACAGATGCCCCGATGTTGCATGCTGATCTTGACGATGAACAAAGGTGTTGTGGCTCACTTCGTCACCTGGGTGCGATAGCATGCTAATAATGACTCCCCAAGGGCTCACCTCACCCATGGGCATCCCGATGGTCTCGACTCTAGCCCATCCCCACTGTCATCGAGGACACTCACATACTTTGACTCCCTCCGCTCGACATCGCCATTACACCAGCGCTCACACACCACTACACATGGGTCTAGTCACCTTCTAGCACGCCTCATCTCCTTAGAGGAAGAAGTTCGCGAAATCAATACAGCCACTGTTGTCACCACTCAACACCTCGAAGCAGAAAAAACCCGCGCGAATGTCGCAGAACGTCGCGCCCTCCATCGCTTGCGCATGGCCACCGAGAGTCGTGAACGTGCGGAACAAGAATCGGCGAGACTTCGTGAGGCACTTAAACTGTGCAAACTGAAACTTGAGAATGCACAAACGGAGATCTTTCAAGCCCAAGATGTCATCGATCAAGTGACTTTTCAACGGATTGATGCCGAAGCCGAAGTCGGAAGAGCCGGAACAGAGGCGAGGAAACTAGAAGAGGAGACGCGGACGCTCGTGATGCTTGCGCGTGAAGAGGGCCGCAGAATGGGGTTCCAGGAGAGACTATCCGTGGGTCGCCGGATAAGTTATGACAAAGGTGGTGGTCGTTGACTCACAAGGCCATCGGACAGACTCCCTCATATCCCTCTTCCCTAGAACACGACAATGGCGATGAAAGCATTCCTGAACGCGACCAGATGATCTCGGATGGAGCACGTAGTGATCCACAATCCTATATTCAGTTGCACTCAGCTGCATCAGCCCGACAACAATCGTACGTCAAGTATTGCTTTGCATGCTCTTCGTCACCCACGCTGATCACAGAATGTACTCCGAATCGGTGCCACCTGTACATACGCCTTCTTTGTGTATGCGGACACCTCCTGCCCCACCGCGCGTTGTTCCTGTGTGCGTTTCCACTGGCACGTCTTCTCATGAGTATCGTACGCCCTCTCCGCCTCGTGACCCCCATCAACCAGAAATCATTCACCCAATACCGATCCCCCCTAGTCCAATCGTATCCAACCAGCCCAGCATTGTCCCTGTCGACAACGGATGGATACCACGAGCCAATTCTCGCACGTCTTACACCCAAATTCCACCTCCGCATGGACTGCTCTCCTCCAGTTCCATTGCGAGCCAAGTCCAGGATAGTCGACCCACCCAACAATCAGAGCCACCCCCAGTCCGACCACATATCTGGTCGCGTGACTATGCTTATCAGACGCCCGTTCCGCCTTCTATTCAGCATGAGCACATGCCTTTTATCGCATCCCGTACCTCTACCGATCTATCGCACAATGATCGGGTGAATAAACGTCCTAGGAGTTCGTTACGGAACGAGATTTACGTCGACCGAGCGAGGAGTGAGAGTCAGCCCTTCAGGGAAAATACATCTCGAAATGAGCATCGCGATCAAGATCTTCACCATTCCAGGAGGACAGAAGCAGATAACAATGCCGAACAATGGGGAGCGGATGATGACGCCCCCCTACCCCCCCTACTGCTGCCGCCCTGTGCATTTGTATGTGCTGCCTCACCCCTCTCTGCCTGCCATGCTGACACTTGGGCGCGTGCACCGAAAGACGCCACCCTTAGTCCCCCATTCACACCAATCACTGCGTTCTTATGACCCGGTGGAGAAGATCGTGACGCCCCCGCCCCTTTGGCATGTCAATGACCCTCGGCCTCACATAGTTATCCTAACTGAATCCACTGCAGCACGCTCGTACCTGCCACCGGACAACCCCGTATCCCATCCCGCACCCACTCGGTGGGATGTCTCAACTGAATCTACTATAGCACGCTCATACCTGCCACCGGATGACCCTGTGACCCAGCCCGCACCCACCCAGCGGGATATCCGAACCGAATCCGACAGTCTCAGGATGCCCACGCCCCTCTGGGCTATCAAGGACCCTCATCCTCGCACGGTTGTCCCAACCGAATCCACTGCAACACCTTTGCCGCCCCCACTGTACTACTTGCCACCGGACGACCCTGTGTTCCAGCCCGCACCCACCCGGTGGGCTGTCCGAACCGAATCCAACAGTTGTGCCAAATCAGGGATCGGGATGCCCGCGCCCCCTCAGCCTCGCATGGTTGTCCCGGCCGAATCCACTGCAGTGCCTTTGCTGCCCCCACTGTACTACCTGCCACCAGACAACCCCATGTCCCAGCCCGCACCCACCCAGTGGGATATCCAAACTGAATCCGATGGTCTCACCAGGCCGGGGATTGGGATGCCCATGCCCCTCTGGGACGTCAAGGACCCTCAGTCTCGCACAGTTGTCCCAACCGAATCCACCGCAGCACGCCTGTATCTGCCACTGGACAACCCCGTGTTCCAGCCTGCACCCACCCAGAGGGATGTCCCAACCGAATCCATTGGAGCGCTGTACCTGCCACCGGACGACCCCATGTCCCAGCCTGCACCCACCCAGTGGGATATCCGAACCGAATCCGACAGTCTCACCAGGCCAGGGATTGGGATGCCCATGCCCCTCTGGGATGATGTCCGCGACCCTCAGTCTCGCACAGTTGACCCAACTGAATCAACTGCAGTACGCTCGCACCTGTCATTGAATGACCCCGCATCCCGGTCCTCACGGGCAGGATCCCCGCTCAAGTATCTCCGCCAGCTCTTCCGCCAACTGCGTCATGGCTCGGGCAGCAACAGCATTCTCAACACCATCGTTGAGTCACCAGCACTGGTGAGCACTCCCCACGTTCCTACATATGTACTGCGCGCGTACTCACAACACTTGCTGTCTGCCGACCTAGTCCGAGCCTGAAAAGACCTTATCGCCACCTGCGATGATCGCTGCCCTGCCGCATATTTTGACCCGCGGGGCTGCGAATCAACCGTTGCCGCAGGAGGATGTGCACCAGCACCAGCATCCTCCATCCTCCTCTCATTCGCAGTCGCAATTACCGCACTACTACATCCCGTCCTCTTTGTACAACGCCCCTGAGCGTCTCGGGACGCCCTGGCCAGCATTGTAACAGGTTGTTGTACTGTCAGAGCCGTGGTCAGGTTGACGAGAGGTGATGTGAGAAGTCGTGAAGGGGCGTAGCTGGTGCATGGGAATAGCGTATCGTAAATAGATGTGTCGTCGTGTGTGATGGGTTACGATGGTAATATGTAGTTGTACCAGTAGTGAAAAAAAGTAGATATCTGATATAATCAACTAGTTATGATTGACTACCTCGACCGGGACGGCAACACACTGGTACACATCTGAGTCATGAGCAGGATCCATCCCCTCCCCCAGACACGGCACCACATCTTCCTCCTCCAGATCAGG
>MU130790.1:13627-60668 GCA_015039435.1 Imleria badia
CTAGGACCTTTGAGTCTGCACTCTTTTTTCACTCTTCATTCTCGCTGATTGTTCGCTAAATTCTTTTGGCACCCAATAGTGCCTTATCCAGATCCACCCCCCACAACATAGGTGGAGGATCGTGGAAGATCTTCGACACATTATTGGCATCTGAATCACTAGCTGTCTTCCTCTGGTAATGCTATGATCTCACTGACGACATGGAGAAACGGCGAATTGAATCGTGATAAGACATACCATTCTCTGAATGAACCCATGGGTCTTAGGACTTGGTTTTCTAGCGTGTTTGATGAGATGAAGCGAGGCGAGATTGTGGGGAGTGGTTTTGAAAGTCTGATGTTCTTGCAGTCTTTCGAAGGGGCGTCACGCGCAAGAGATCCTACACGAGCGAATCCAATTGAACAAACATGTAGAACTATGCAGATAGCCATTCCTGTTCATTTTTTGTGTTTTCTACGACTATTACCTGACCCCCGATCTCTCCGTTAGATGTTCACGACAGCCTTGCTTTGCTGTATGCATCCAGTGCATTGTACACGCACAGAAGATGCCTCCACAGACTCGGATGGTTGATCTCGGATCAATACCACTGTCTTGGGACATCGATGCGCCCCAAGAAGAACAAAGATCAAGGTTTGTCGGATCCCTGATACATGAATGAATGTAAAGAGACGCACTTGGTTGACCAAATGCCCGTCTTTCAAATACACGACAAAAATGTCTTGCGCTCTAGCAAGCTGTCATCACAGTCCATCGTTCGTCAGTTCGATCATCCGAGTCTATGAATCCCAGCTAAGGGGATCACACCTCTGCAAACACGGGGTCAAAAATGTCGACCCGTCCCGCAAACGTACGCAGATCGCGCATGAGTACATCTACAAGGCTCAGAAGGGTCATTGACTCGGCGCGCTCGATGGCAGGGACGAGATATTTACGTTCTGGTGGATTTAATGGCGCCACGCACGGGCTCGTGTCTCATGCTTGCCTCGGGTGGGGAACTGACGACACACGAGGGAAACATGGCCTTTCAGTCATGCGCTCGAACTGCAGGGCATAATCCCTAATCATACGTGGGGTAGGCAGACGGGGGTTGATAGCCACTTACATGCAATATCAGGAGATCATACCGAGGGATGCGGTGATGGTCGAGAGACCCCTCTGGGCTCAGGGTGCGGCATGACAAAGGGCTGAGGAATCGTTTGGTCACTGGGATCGTTCTGCGAGATCGAGCATGGCTTACTGGCCACGATTTCCTGGGATGGTTCGTTTCGTTATCCACCGTCGGTGGCAATGGAAAAGAAGGGAAAAGAGTCGTACCGTAATGTCCAGGTACCCGGGCTCTTGCTCACAGTCTCCTCCGCCTTCGCTTTTTGGGGGGGTAGAACACCTGACTCTGGTGGATCATTCAATGAAATTCTTCTAATTCTTTTACGAGGGCTTCGAAGGAAGACTTTTGATTGGTCGCTGAACCCCTTTCTCGTTGTAGCAACTTGGAGAAACGGTATAAGGTTAACAAATCATATCTGCCTCGGTAGAAAGTCGTGAACGACCAACTTACTTTGGATGCATCGGCTAGTTCCTTGAGCCTATCTTGGGCCACAAGGTTCGGAAATTGAGAACAATTTCATTGAAATCTAAAATCCAAAACGTTGGTGGTTTGTTTTGTGGAAATAACGAAAAAAGAGACCATCTTTTATACCTGCAAAAAAGGCTGCAATGTTCCTCGATCAATTCCCATACTAATGTCTCAAACTTCTGTGACGGGTATATCTTTTGAACAAAGAGATGTGAGGTAGAGCGCTCAAAGAGACGTACCTGGCATAAAATGAGCGCAATATGTTCTTAAACTAGAATCTTGGTATTCGAACTTGATGCCCAGGGATGCAGTGCCACGAAACGCGAGTCGATCCTTCCAAAAAGAGCGTAGCGCTCTGAGGATCTTCAAGTTGCCAGTGAGGGCTAAGTGGTCAGAATTGTGCTGTCTCGAAATAATCGACTCGAGTGGCCTGATCTCAAACTTGCTGAATAAACATGAGTCGAGAACAGGCACATACTTTGCCAAAAGTGCAGCAGTGCCATCAGACGCCAAAAGGCTATAGTCAGCCCCCGAGTCGTGAGACTTTTTCCACTGCATGTCAGTCCCAAGCTGAAGCGCTGATGCTGGAAATTTTGCCCTCTCGTTCAAGTTCATGGCCCGAAGACGGGATCGGGACCACATTCCCCAAGTGCCTCTGTCCCACCGAGCTGGACCTTCGTTGGATGAACAATTGGTGGAGTTAGTGAATGTACCACCTGCCCCGGTTTCGCCGGATGTTCAACCACCACCCCAGTTGATCCCGTTCGTCTACCAGCCCACTCCGAGGCCATCTAGGTCGAGGAGCACGAGTCCACCCAAGGTACGCCGTACTGAGTTGTAACCATATGGGACTGAGATATTCTATTTTCTTTAGTGTGTCGTGCCTCCACCTGGCCATGGTGCAATTGGTGACCAACCCGGTCGACCGGGTGCTCCAGCCCAGGGTCCAGTTTACGCCCCAATTCCACCAGGTCCAGTGAGTAACGCGAGAGGTCCCTGCGTGGCAACTGATTCATGAAAATTCAGACCGTCGTTCAACTACCCCCATGCGACACGTTGACGGCAATTCTGCAAGTGCGTATATTGATAAACATCGTCGGTCAGTAATGATGATAACTATAATAGGAACACCGGCTTGCACAACCCGCGACAATGGATCAGCAGCGCGAATTGACGAGGTACATGAGTGACCTGAATAACTGGCTCGCAAGAAATGTGCAAGATCGGCAAGCCGAGTTGCGAGTTGTCACTGCTCGCGTCGATCGGCTGCAGGAGGATTTAGGTCGTTTGGGTGTTACCGCAGGACTAGGTTGGCGCCGGTGCTTCGCATTGACGTGATTGCAATACTGACACTTGCCCCTTCACAGGTGTACCTATACCTCGTCCTCATCCTCAGACCCAGATGGGGAAACCAGCCGGTGTAGGTGGTTTCGTTATTCTGCCAGTCTTTCCTGCTCCTGGAGGTCCCGTCCCCCCAGTTCCATATCCTGCAGCGTTCTTCCCACTAGGTGGTCCTCAACCTCCGGACATACCTAGAATGGATCGTTCACCTAGTGCCTACTCGGGAATGCCAGACCCAGACCCATCGCAACATGTGGGTCCTACAGGGCCTGTTTTTCCTGCAGGAACGCCATATGGGGAGCATCCAAGCCGATATGTTCACTGCACTGAAGAGCCTCATGAACGGCTGATACCATTGACGCCATCCTCTGGGTCACGTTCGCTGCCTATGTTTTTCCCACCGCTGCCCGGTCACGATTCCAGGGGTTTGACGCCCACCCAGAAGTCATATCATCCACCTCACAGTCCCGGAGCTTTACCTGTCCCACATGGTGATGTGCCCAATGTCATACCAGTGGATCCTTCGATTAGCAGCCCACTGCCTCACCAAACGATGATCAATATTCCGCAGATTGGGGTTCCCCCTCCAGGACACATAGTCGAGCCAGGGATTCCTGTGCAATCGAGCCCATCTGGGATACTTCCGGGAGTGGCAGTCCAGCCAAGTTTGCAAGGCGTACCAACCAGACCCATTGACATCCACTCGCTCATGCCAGGTCCAGTATCAGAATTGGTCTATGTCCCATCTCGAGCGAGTTATAGGACAAGCACTTCTGACACTACCCTGCCTTCTGAACGTGGGGTACGTGATCGCCGGCCCTCCTTGTCAATGGAAGATGCTCCAGGATCTTCACGCCATCGTTCCTCGTACGCATCTGTGATGGGAGATGACCGGCGCAGTCCTCAACGCAAGCCATTGTGCGATGCTGCCTCCGTGCTACCTGCTGATCTCGACGATGAACAAAGGTAGTGTGGCTCACTTGGTTCCCTTTGTGCGATAGTATGCTGATGTGCATCAAGGAACTCCTCAAGGGCTCTCCTCGCCCATGAGCATCCCAACGATCTCGACTCTAGCCATCTCTCAAAATCGGCATCACACCAGTGCTCTCACACCACTACAGACAGGTCTGGGAGCAGTCACGGTCTCGCCTCCCTAGAGGAAGAAGTCTTTAATGCACCCACCGTCGTCTCCACCGAGCGCCCCGAAGCAGAAACAACCTGTGCAAATGCCGCAGAACGTCGTGCCATTGATTACTTTCATGGCCTGCGGGTCGCTGTCGAGAATCGTAATCGTGCAGAGCAAGAATCGGCGAGAGTCCGCGAGGAACTTGGACTGTATAAACTTCAACTTGAGAATGCGCAAAAAGAGATCTTTCGAGCCCAAGATACCATCAATCAAGTTGCTTCTCAACGGAACGAAGCCGAAGCCGAAGCTGCGAGAGCCAGAACAAAGGCGAGGAAGGTGCAAGAGGAAAAGCTCGTGATGCTTGCGCGCGAGGAGGGTCGCAGAATGGGGTACCAGGAGGCATTATCCATGGGTCGCCAGATAGGTTATTACAAAGGTAGTGGTCGTCGACTCATTGGGCCATTGCTCCGACTCACTCCCTCTTTCCTTAGAACACCACGATGGTGATGAAAACATGCCTCAACCCGGCAGGGCCACCTCAAATGAAGAACGTAATGATCCACGATCCCATGTCCAGTTGCGCTCAGCTCCATCAACTCGACAACAACCGTACGTCGATGATTGCGTTGCACGATCTTTGTCACCCACGCTGATCACAGAATACGTCCCGAATCGGCTCTACCTGTCAATACATCCGAAACTCCCACCCATGCGCCGCCACTTCAAGTTCTTGCTCCACCGACCATTATTCGTTTTGGACACTCACCTTCTCATGAGAATCGTACACCCCCTCCGCCTCGTGACCTCTATGAACCAGAACTGGGAGCCATTCACCAGATACCGATCCGCCCCCCAAGAGCCGATTCTCGCACATCTTACATCCGCCTGCCACCCCCACACGAACTACGGCGATCCATTTCCCCTTCCCCCAGTTCCGTCGCGAGTGAAGTCCAGGATGGCCGAGCCACCCAAAAATCAGAGCCAATCCCAATCCCCGTTGGGAGCCAGCCCTCCAGGGAGAGTACATTTGGAAATGAGTATCGCGATCAGGACCGTCACTATCCCAGTAGGGCGGAAGCAGCAAGCATCGCCGAACGACGGCGCTCGGACGAAGACAGGTCCCCACCCCGTTTGTTTGTAAGTGCTCCCTCTCCCCTTGCCAGCTGCCGCGCTGACGCTTGGGTATGTGCATCGATAGACGCCGCCGGGCTTTAATGACCAAGCACGGAAGATTGTGATGCCCCCGCCCTACAGGGATGTCAATGACCCTAAGCCTCGCCACGGCAGGGTTATACCAACCGAATCCGCTGCAGGAACTGAGTACGTGCCACCAGACGACCCCGCATCCCGGCATGCAGGCGGTCAGTGATACCCACGCCCCTCGAGGATGTCAATCTTCCTCAGCCTCGCCGTGGCAGGGTTGTTCCAACCGAATCCGCCGCAGGAACTGAGTACGTGCCACCAGACGAAGGCACCCGGTCGGTGACCGTGATGCCTATGCCCCTCGAGGATGTTAGTGACCCTCAACCTCGCAGGGTTGTCCCAACCGAATCCGCTGCAGCAACCGAGTACATATCACCGGACGACCCCGTTCCCCAGCCCGCAGGCACCTGGCCAGTGATTGTGATGCCCACGCCCCTCTGGGATGTCAATGACCCTCAGCCTAGCAGGGTTGTCACAACCGGATTCGCTCCAGTACGCTCGCACCCGCCACCCACGTCCCAGCCTGCACGCACGTTCCCGTTTGAGTATCTCCGCCGACTCTTCCGCCAACTGCGTCGTGGCTCGGGTAGCAGCACCCTCAACATCGTCATCGAGCCACCGGTGAGCACCCCCCATGATCTCACACATGCATCGCACGCGTACTCATAATGTTTGCCGTCGGCGGATCTAGTCTGTATCTGAGACGAGTCAGACAACCATGTCGGCGTCTGCGAATCGATCACTGCTGCAGGACGATGTACACCAGTACCGACGTCGCCCATCCCACTCCCATTGGCAGTCACAGTCTCAGCCGCCATCACGTCGCCCCTTTTCATATTCCCAGCGTTCTGAGATGCATCACACCTCCTGGCCTGCCAATTTCATCCCTGGACGTGGCACTATCTCTTCTTCTTCTTCCTCCTCCCCCTCCTCTCCCTCCTCCAAACCAGGTCCTGGTCTCGAACGAGACTATCGCCAAGATCATTCCCACCCCGTGTCCGCTCGTGCCTCATACTATCGCAACAGAGGCGGAGACAGAGACAGAGAGAACAGGCGAGACTCGGGAAAAGATTACGAACGAGAGCGCGATCGAGACAGAGACAGGGAAGACCCCGAGGATACAGACCTCGACGAGGAACCGAGGCGGTCACCCCCCTCACCGATCCAACGTCCCGTCTTGCTTTTCGATATAGACGAGGAGCAATGAACGAGCTTTCTTGACCTGGTTCAACAATGTCTAGTCAGGCCCCCCTTTTTCTTTCATTCGTACACTCCTACTTTTGTTACTCCTCTCGTTTTTCGCTGATTATTCGCTTCATCCTGTTCGGATCTTGTATTTTGGCACCCATGCTTTTTGTAGTCCCACAAACGTAGGTGGGTCGTGTAGGATTTCTGACCCAATTTTTTTCTTGGGTATCTGGACTACTGGTAATGCTACGATCTCAACATGAAGAAACAGTCGCCAAATTGGCTTGTGAGAAGAGTCGACTCGGGGTACACAAACGATGATAATACATGGCACAAATCGGGCCAATGATGGCTTACCACGTGAGTTCAAGTTTTGTCGGTCCCAGACCAATCTCTCTGCCCGTGTTGTCCCTCATGGCCCTCACACCCAAAAGGTGAGCTTGTACTTGGTGCTATTGCCCTGGCCCGCCTTTCGGTACGTGCTGTCATAGCACACGCTGAAGGAGAAGAAACCTTCAAAGGGCTCTTTCACCGCACCGTCCTGCTCGTTTGCGCAGACATGCTTTATCATGAAAAGGCCCTTGGTACTCTTGATACCACAAGAAGGGGAGAGTCTGGTATGTCCAACGAGACCGGGGCTTGGGGTGCTGTGTTCAGGGGCTTGGAAAGATGACCGCTCGATGGGGATGAACGTAAGGGATTTTTTGTACGTGATGGCGTCGAGTGTGATGTCAAACGGGGCGTTCGGCCATAGAATCCAACACGATCGCGCTCGAATCGACCATGAGGCAGACAAGGATGTGCCATGGGGGTACCAGAAAATGCGTGCAATGTAATTATGTTTGGCATGTCAATGGGAAGCGAGAATCCTGTACATACATATACAGCGGAATAAAAGGCGCCAGACCACGCTTGGTTGGGAGACGGTGGTTCGTTCGCTTGTGATTGTCACACACTTTCGTTATGTGTGACTCGCTGTGACTCGCTGTGACTGATGACCATGTTGTAAGTATCGACCCATGACCTGCAGGGCACTGCTGAGCGCTGAGGCTCAGGCTGGTGTATGTAATTATGAATTTTCGACTGTACCTAGACTCCGTTGAAGAGTCCCCAAGGTGCTGTGCCAAAATCAGCGCCTCTCTTCACTTACTCAGACTTGCATCTTCACTGATGCCCGATGTTGCCTGCTGATCCCGGCGACGACGAACAAAGGTGTTGTGGCTCATTTGGTCCCTGGTAACCATGATACTGATCAGTCGACTTCTCAAGGGCTCACCTCGCCCATGAGCATCCCAATGGTCTAGTCTCTAGCCCATCCTCACCGTCGTCGAGGATACCCACATTCGACTCCCATCGTCGCTCGAAATCGCCATCACATCAGCGCGCACACACCACTACAATTGGGTCTAGGAGCAGTCACCTCCTAGCACGCCTCGTCTCCCGAGAGGAAGAAGTCCGCGAACTCAATGCAGCTCTCGTCGTCACCAATGAACGCCTCGATGCAGAAACATCCCGCGCAAACGCCGCAGAACGTCGTGCCCTCGATTACTTTCATCGCCTGCGGATCGCCACCGAGAATTGTGAACATACAGAACAAGAATCGGCGGGGCTCCGCGAGGAACTTAAACTGTACAAACTGCAGCTTGAGAATGCGCAAAAAGAAACTGTTCGAGCCCAAGATATCATCGATCAGGTGGTTTCCGAACGGAATGAGGCCGAGGCCGAAGCTGCGAGAGCCAAGATAAAGGCGAGGAAGCTGCAAGAGAAGCTCGTGGTACTTGCGCGCGAGGAGCACAGAATAGGGTACCAAGAGGGACTATCCATGGGTCGTGGGACAGGTAATGGCGAAGGTGGTGATCGTGGGCTCACAGGGCCATCGGACGGACTCCCTCTCTCTTTAGAACATACATCTCAAAACGAGCAGCACGATCAAGACCATCACCATTTAAGCAGCACTGAAGTAGAAAGCATCGCCAACCAATTGAATGCGTACGATGACGCCTCCCCACCACGGAAACCACCGTTTGTACGTGCTACCTCTCCCCTCACCACCCGCCATGCTGACGTTTTGGGTACGTGCACTGAAAGTTTCCATCCGCATTCCCCCATCCGCATCGACCACCGAACTCTTACAGACCACGGGAGACCACTGCTACACGCTCGCACCCGCCACCAGACGACCCCGTGTTCCAGCCCGCACGCATCCGATCACTGCCCGAGTATGTCCGCCATCGCTTACACCAACCGCGCCCTGGCTCGGGTAGCAACGGCAGCAGCAGCCCCGACATTATCGTCGAGTCTCCGGTGAGCACTCCCCGCGTTCCTGCACATGCCCACGCGTACTCATGGTCACCTCCCGTTTGTGGATCTAGTCCGAACCTGAGACGACAGTGTCTCAACCAGAGCTTTTGAGCCCCGAGGCTGCGAATCGACCATTGCCGCAAGACGATGCGCACCTACACCTACACCACCACCGTCCATCCCACGCCCATTCGCAATCGCAATCTGAACCCCCATCGCGCTCTAGAAACGAGCATCGCGATCAGGATCGTCACCATTCCAGGACACAAGCAGAAAGCATCGTCGCACAATGGCGCGCAGACAATGACGCGTCCCCACCGCGGAATCGACCGCATTCATTTGTAAGTGCTGCCTTATCGCTCTCTACCTGCCATGCTAATGTCTGGGTATGTGCACCAAAGACGCCATCCGGGGTTCCTCATCCACACCGGAGGATCGTGGCGCCCACGGCCCTCGGGGATTCCAATGGCCCTCGGCCTCGTAGGAGTGTCCCAACAGAATCCGCCGCTGTACGCTCGCACCCACTACCGGCCGTCCCCGCATCCCCGCACCCACACTCCCGGTCAGAGATCGTGACGCCCATGCCCTTCGGGGATGTCAATGCCCATCGGCCTCCCAGGCGTGTCCCAACCGAATCCGCTGCAATGCTCTCACACCCTCTTCCAGACGACTCCGTGTCCCTTCCCGCACGTACTGTGTCACCACTCGAGCATCTACGCCGGCGCTCCCGCCAACCGCGTCGCGGCTCGGGCAGCAGCAGCATCCCAGACATTATCGTCGAGTCACCGGTGAGAAGTCCCTGCGTTTCCGCACATGCGCTGCGCGCGTACTCACGACGCTTGCGGTCTGCGAATGTAGTCAGAACCTGAGACGACCATTTCGTCATCCGAGTCGTTCTTCCGCCAACCGCGTCGCAGCTCGGGCAGCAGTAGCAGCAGCCTCAACATCATCGTTGAGTCACCGGTGAGCACTCTTCACATTCCCGCACGCGTACTCACAACGCTTGCCATCTGCGGATCTAGTCCGAACCTGAGATGTCGCCGTCTGCGACGACCGTGGATCTTTTGAGCCCCGAGGCTGCCAGTCGACCATTGCCGCAGGACGATGCACACGAGCACCAGCATTATCCATCCCACTCCTACTCGCGGTCGCAATCTCAGCCCTCATCGCGCCACAACAATCACACGTCCTCTCCATACGACGCCCCCCAGCATTCCGGGATGTCTTCTACCCCCTGGCCAGCTGGTTTCATCCCCTCCCTCCCCGGACACGGAATCGTGTCTTCCTCCTCCAAACCCGGTCGCGGCCCTGAACGAGATCATCGTCACGCTCGTACCCACCCTACACACGCTCCCGCTCCCAACCGCAACGCGACCACACAAAACGGCCACATGCGGACTCACACGTCGACCTCAAAGGGCCGCGGTGCGGTGGGTGGGACGCACAAGGCCGCACCGCCTGTTTACCCGCATCGGCGGCACAGGGACAGGGACAGGGACAGGGACAGGGAGTAAATCAGAGACGTCCCTCGTGATTAAGATTGGGCGTGGAATTGTCGCGATGCCCTTACCGCTCCAACGACGTCTCGCTTTTCGATCCAGCGAGATTTGTTCTTTCTTTCTTTCGTGCACTCCCATCTTCTTGAACACTGTTTGGATTTTGATTTTGGCATCCATGCCTTATGTAGTCCCCACAAACATAGATAGAAGGTTGGATATTCGACAGCAGGCTGTTTCTATGGTATCTGAATTACTTACGGTCTCAACATGAAAAGACAGCGAACTGGCTTATGACCAGAGTCGAGCGCACCTCAACTGACGAAGAGAATGTACCATAGATGCTCCTAGCACCACCCAAACCACCCGACAGATCCGTGAATGCGTCGAGCGAACCCCAGAGTTTCAAGCTGGATGGGGAGAGCCTGAGGTGGTTAGATACAACTTGGACCTGTGATGCACTGGCGGCGAAGCGCACGCGGCGGGAGCATCAAGCCACGATTGGAACGGCAGGGTCATGCATAAGAACCTGCAGAACACTCAACACAATCGGTTAGAGCAGAGAGAGGATAAAACTTACGGGAGCCCGAGGATCCAGGCAGCGACGCGGACACGTCAGCACTATCGGAACGTATAGAAGGTGCTAGGAACATGTCGAAGCCTAGAAACGCGTTAGAACGCGAGCACGAATCAGAACAGGAGGAGTACTCACCAGGTGGAACTCGAGGCGAGCCGAACGACGAAGCGGTCGTACCAGGGGACCACCACAGCTTCCAGTGATGTCCCAGAGCCCACGCGAACGACGGCGTCGACCAGACGGATTCGTCGAGTCGAGATAGAGGGCCAGGAGGCCTAGAGAGCGAGCAAGAGGCGAAGAGACGCGTTGAGGCTAATTGTAACAGCCGAAACGATGGAAACCATGTCCAATACGACGGGAATGAAGGCTGAAAGGATGGCGTTGCGAGCGGCGCACGCTACGACTCAAAACGAGTTGGAACACGATCGCTAGCTGGGCAAGATGGTCAGCACCAGCGAGACAGACGTACCTGGGTCATCCCAAGTTCGTGGTGGTAAGTGTCCTTGACACGTGAGGTCACGCATAAATCGGGATGTTTACTCACACGACAAATAATGATGTCTGGGGTCTTCGGGCAGGAACCGACTCCACACCACAGGAACTAGAAACTCCTCACGTCTTTCCCGTACCTCATTACGAGCCAGTGCGTCCAGCTGTCACATCAGACGCCAGAGGGCTATAGTCCGTGAGACTTTTTTTCCAGATGTCATTCCTAGGAAAGCTTCAGGTTGCTTTCTCGTTTGTGGGACATGCCCCGAGGACGAGATCAGGACCACATTCCTATCCAAGTGCCTCTGTCCCACCGAGCTGGACCTTCGTTGGATGAGCAATTGGTGGAAATGAATGTACCACCTACGCCGGTTCCGTTGGATGTTCAGCCACCACCTCAGTTGATCCCCTTCGTCTACCAGCCCATTCCGAGGCCATCCAGGTCGAGGAGCACGAGCCCACCTGAGGTATGTTGTACTGCCAGTTACAACCATGGGACTGAGCTATTCTATGTTCTTCAGGCGATCATGCTACCACCTGGCCATGACGCAACTGGTGGCCAATCTGGTCAACCAGGTGTTCCGGCCCAAGGTCCAGTTTACGTCCCAATTCCACCAGTGAGTAATGCGAGAGCTGCGTGGCAACTGATTTATAAATTTCAGGCTGTCGTTCAACTACCCCTACCAACGGCAATTCCGCGAGTGCGTATATTGATAAACATCATATGTTAGTGATGATAATGATGATAATAGGAACACCAGATTGAACAACTCGCGACAGCGGATCAGCAGCGCGAATTGATGAGGTACATGAGTCGTCTGAATGACCGCCTCGCAAGAGATGTACAAGATCGGCCACCCGAGTCGCGAGCTGCTCGTGTCAATCAGCTGTGGGAGGATTCAGGTCGTTTGGGTGTTGGCCCAGGACCAGGTCGGTGGCGATACTTCGCGTTCGACATGATTTCAATACTGACACTTGCCCCTTCACAGGTGTACCTATGCTTGAGCCTCAACCTCAGACCCAGACAGGGAAAACAACCGGTGTAGGTAGCTTCATTGTTCTTCCAGTATCTCCCGCTCCTGGGAGTTCCTTTATACCAGTATTTCCGTATCCTGCAACGTTCTTCCTGCAAGGTGGTTCTCAACCTCTGGCCATACCTGGAATGGGTCGCTCGCCTAGCGCCCATTCCCCTAACATTTTTGAAGCGCCCGCAGGATGGGGGATGCCAATGCTAGGCCTTTCGCAACATGTGGGTTTTACGGGGTCTGCAGGAACATCGTACGGGGAGTATCACCCGACAGGTTCAAGCCAGCCTGATGAACAGGTGATATCCTCGATACCATCCTCTGGGTTGCGTTCACTGCCTGGGCGTGGTACGATGTTTGTCCCACCGTCACCTCATCACAATTCTAGAAGTTCGACCGTCCGGGAGCCAAATCATCCACCTCACGGACCCGGAGCTTTTCCTGTCCCACCCGACGATGTACCCAATGTCATACCAGTCGGCCCGCCGCCTCACCAAACGATCATCAATGTTCCACAGATCGGGGTTCCCCCTCCAGGACACATAGTCAAACCGGGCATTCCCATGCAATCGAGCCAACATGGCATACATTCGGGAGTGACAGTCCAGCCGAGTTTGCAATGCGTACCAACCGGACCCACTGACATCCACTCGCTCATGCCAGGTCCGGAATCGGAATCGGTCTATGTCCCATCTCGAGCGAGTTCTAGGACAAGCACTTCCGACACTACTCTGCCTTCCGAACGCAGGGTACGTGATCGCCGGCCCTCTTTGTCAATGGAAGATGCCCCAGAATCTTCATGCCATCATTCCTCGTACGCATCTGTGATGGGAGATGGCTGGCGCGGTCCTCAACGCACGCCATCGCGTGATGCTGCCACCATGTTACCTGCCGGTCTTGACGATGAACAAAGGTAGTGTGGCTTACTTGGTGCCCTTTGTGCGATAGTATGCTGATGTGCATCAAGGAACTCCTCAAGGGCTCACCTTGCCCATGAGCATCCCAATGATCTTGACTCTAGTCCATCTTCACCGTCCTCTGGGACACTCAAATCGGCGTCACAACAGTGCTCACACACCACTACGGACAGGTCTAGGAGCAGTCACGGTCTCGTCTCCCTAGAGGAAGAAGTCTTTCATGCACCCACCATCGTCGCCACCGAACACCCCGAAGCAGAAACGGTTTGTGCAAACGCCATAGAACATCGTTCCGTTGATCACTTCCATGGACTGCGGATCGCTATCGAGAATCGTAATCGTGCGGAACAAGAATCGGCGAGACTCCGTGAAGAACTTAGACTGTATAAACTGCAGCTCGAGAATGCACAGAAAGAGATCTTTCGAGCCCAAGCTATCGTCAATCAAGTTGCTTTCCAATGGAACGAAGCTGAGGCTGAGGCTGTGAGAGCCAGAACAAAGGCGAGGAAGGTGCAAGAGGAAAAGCTCGTGATGCTTGCGCGTGAGGAGGGCCGCAGAATGGGGTACCAGGAGGCACTATCTATGGGCCGCCGGATAGGCTATTACAAAGGTAGTGGCTGTCGACTCACAGGGCCATTCCACCGACTCACTCCCTCTTTCTCTAGAATACCACGATGGTGACGAAAACATCCCTCAACCCGGCGGGGCCACTTCGGACGAAGGACGTAATGATCCACGATCCCATTTCCGTGACCTCGATAAACCAGAAGCCATTCACCAGATACCTATCCGCTCTAGTAGCCCAATCATATCGGCCCAGCCCATCAGCATTCATCTCGACGACGGATGGATCCAAAGAGTTGATTCTCGCGTAACTTACATGCAGCCGCGGCCCCCAGACGAACTGCATCAACGCATTCCCTTTTCAACTTCCGGTTCCGTCACGACCGAAGTCCAGGATAGCCGACCTACCCAACAATCAGAGCCAATCCCAATCCCCGTTGGGAGCCAGCCCTCCAGGGAGAATACACTTCGAAATGAGTATCGTGATCAGGACCGTCACTATTCCAGTAGGGCGGAAGCAGCAAGCATCGCCGAACGACGGCGCTCGGACGAAGACAGGTCCCCACCCCGTTTGTTTGTAAGTGCCGCCTCTCCCCTTGCCAGCTGCCACACTGACGCTTGGGTACGTGTACCGATAGACGCCATCCGCAGTTCCCTATCTACTCCAACCACCGGGCTTTGATGACCAAGCACGGGTGGTCGTGGCGCCCCCATCCCCCGGGTATGCCAATGACCCTCAGCCTCGCCGCAGCAGGGTTATCCCAACCGAATCCGCTGCAGCAACCGAGTACATGCCAGCAGACGACCCCGCATCCTGGCCTGCAGGCACCTGGTCGGCGATGCCCATGCCCCTCGAGGACGTCAATGACCCTCAGCCTCGCAGGATTGTCCCAACCGAGTCTGAGTCCGGCCCTGCATACCAGCCTGTAGGCCCCTGGCCGGTGATCGTGGTGGCCCCGTCTCTCGACTCGGAGGATGTTAATGAGCCTCAGCCTCGCAGGGTTGTCCCAACCGAATCCGCTGCAGCAGCTGAGTCCGTGTCCGAGTCCCGGCTTGCACGCACCAGGTTCCCGCTCAAGTATCTCCGCCAACTCTTCCGCCAACTGGGTCGCGGCTCGGGTAGCAGAAACCTGACACCGGTGAGCACTCCCCACGTTCTCGCACATGCGCCACACGCGTACTCACAATGTTTGCCGTCTGGATCTAGTCTGTACCTGAGACGAGTCAGATGACCATGTCGCCGCAGCAGGTCGATGCACACCAGTACAGTGACTACTCGCATTCGCGGTCGCAATCTCAGTCTTCATCGCGCCACTACAACCAACCAACCACTTCATACGACGCCTCCCAGCGTTCTGAGACGCATTACCCCCCCTTGCCTGCCAGTTCCTACCACCCCGGCACCGTGTCTTCTTCCTCTTCTTCCTCCTCCAGACCACGTCCCGGTCCCGAACGAAACCATCGTCATGATTCCTACCCTGCGCCTGCTCGCTCCTCGTACTATCGCAACAGAGACAGAGACAGGGAGAACAGGCGAGACTCGGGGAAATATTACGAACGAGAGCGCGATCGAGACAGAGACAGAGACGGGGAATACCCCGAGGGTACAGGCCGCGCCGAGGAACTGTCGCCGTCGTCCTCACCGTTACAACAACCCGTCTTCCTTTTCGATATAGACGAGGAGCAATGAGCGACGTTTTCATCTCCCCTGGTCTTTTTTCATCCCTCTCCTTTTTCGCTGATTTTTCGGTACATTCTGTTCGGATCCCATATTCGATACCCATACCTTATGTAGTCCCTGCAAACGTAGGTAGAGGGTCATGTAGGATCTTTTTTTTTCTTGGATATTTGAACTACTACTTGTCTTCCTCTGGTAATGCTACGATGTAAACATGAAGACAGTTGCCAGACTGACTTATGAGAAGGCTCGACTTGGGGGTGCAAAAACGATGATGATACATAGCCGGTATGTTACAAATTGAGAAAGGGTCAATGATCATCGGCCCCCAGACCAATCTCCTTTCCCCGTGTTGTCCTTCATGGCCCTCACTCCCTAAAATGTAAACATGTACTTGGCTCCGTTACCGTTGCCCGCCTTTCGGTACACGCTGTGATAGCACGTACTGAGGAGAAGAAACCTTCAAAGAGCTCTTTCACGGTGCCGTCCTGTTCCTTTGCCCAGACACGCTTGATTTTGAAATCGCCACTGGGCACTCTCAATACCAGAAGTCGGGGGAAAGTCTGGTATGTCCAATGAGATGGGGCCAGGGGTGCTGTGGTCAGGGGCTTGGTGGGGGTGAACGTGCGTGATTTCTTGTACATGAAGGCGTCGAGCATGATGTCAAACGGATGAGGGGGAGAGGTAAGGAGCGATGACCTGCCGAACAGAACCGAAATGGACACCTCAGGAGCGTCAGGCCGTTCGAAGGAGGCCAGATATCGACCTAAGACGATGAAGAATGCGTTAGAACACAACGCAAACGTTGGGGGCAGAGGGATCCAGAAAGCTCACCAGGGAAAGCTTGAGGTGAACATGGCAAGCCGGATGACAGAGCAGTCATACTGGACGACCTCCACAGCAACCCACAACACCCGGGGCCCTGAAGGCGAGGCGAGAGACGGTGTCGACAAAAAATGGCGCGTCGAGTCCAGATACCAGCCCAGGAGCCATAATGATGAACGAGACCAGTTGAGAGTCGTCGAGGGTGGTTGGAAGCGCCAAAGCGATGGCGACGGCACTTGACACGATAGAAAACAAGGTGGAACGGACCGTAAAACAAGCAAAATATGTTGCGACCCGAAACGAGTTGAAACGACGTCACTAGCTGAAGAACCTGCGACTCAGAGTCATCACGGATGGTACAGACACACAACAAATAGCATACCCGAATCATCCACACCGCCTAGCAACAATACGAGGCAACCCATCGAGGCAGCGAGCTAGTAGCTCCCCGTTGTTGAATAAAACTCAAGACAAACCCTACATAGAAGTGTCTTTCACTTGTGGGACCCTTACCAATCCCTTCGGTCGCATTAACCATATCGAGCAAATCTCAGCGATGGAGCAGGAACCTGATGCGCACGAAACACGATCATGGAGTCCATCAAAGCCACCGCAATCATGATATTGTTGATCGATGATCACTGGCACATACGTAATATCTTTTCAAAGGCCTCGTCCGAGCCCTTGCGAATTCTACACTGATGCAAGCACGGGTTCCAGAAGACAAACATGCCTAAAACTCCTCAAACATAAGGCTAGAACATAAGGGAAAGTTCAAGACAAGATGGCAAAAACACACACCCAATCCACGAACGGCATGGGTCAATGACGCATATACAATACCACGCGTACGGGTCTGAACGTGGATACCGATTTTTGGACTCGCGGTTATATCCGTCACGGGGTATCAACTAGATACACGAGGGAGTCGAAGGTCGAGTGCAGCGTACCGACCGCTCGCATACAAACGCGAACATGTTTGTAGGAGAACGGGAGGGAGGTTAAGTAAGAGTTGAGGGGCGAGGGTGCCGTCGTCGACACATTGTGAGTTGGAAGAGAGAGAGGGCCAGGGCTCGTCGTTGTCGTTGCGAGGTGGGCGGGGGCATAATCTTGTCAGAGGGGAGGGGGAGGGGGAGGGGGAGGGTGCGTCATCGTCGTGGCTGGTGGGTGAGGACGAGGGGGAGGGGATGAGGGAGGGGGCGCGTCGTTGTCATCGTCGTGGTCAGGGTGGGTGAAGGCACCACCTTGGATGAGGACGAAGGAGAGGGAGAGGGAGAGGGCGCGTTGTGGCGTTGTCGCCATTATGGTTAGGGCGGATCAGGGATGGGGGTGGATCAGCACGTTGGACGTGCAAGTTGCAGCGGGGCACAGCAATGTCTCACTGGTGAGCATTTGGACAACGAGAAGATTGTTTGGGGCGATGTAAAGTCGTTTGGGTCAAGTGTTCAAGTTGGTCATTTGGGCTGTGGGTGGGTCGTTTGCGGCAGGGTGAATGAATGACTCGTCTATGACTGAGACGATGGAGGTGCTAACCAAGCGAGGACAGTGCCAACTTGAAGTGGCGGCTGAACGAGCGAGTAGCAGCATTCAAGTTGTGCGTGCGTGCTGGTCGACGAGTGGGCGGGGGTTGGGCGAGAAGTCCCGTTTTCGACCGGTCACATGTGGGTTTGTAGTAGTAAGGATGGTGAAATGGCAGCTGAGGATGGATAGCAAAGACGTCAAGTGAGATGCGGGAATACCGCACCCGTTTGCTGTTTATTACCAATGACGCACGGAAGGGAACCCTGCGAAAAGTGGAACAAATGGAGGCATCCGAGTCGGACCGGTCATTCAAGTTCGATCTGAGATTTTTTGATGACGGACTCGGACCTGCCTCGAATATTGTCACAAACTCAGGCGCAATCTGTTGGTGCGCAAGTTTTCAGTATGTCATGGGTGAGTTTTCGGACTCCAGGTCCAGAGTGACGGTGGTCATCAGTACGCCTACGCTTTCTCAGCTACTTCTTTAGCCAGAATCCGTTCAGCGACCATCCGCTACCCCGGCACACTTGGGAGGAGGACACCCCCCTCCTGGCTCCACCAGTCAGTACACCCGGCGCCGACATGAGGTACGCTGTACTGCCAGTTGCAACAAAGTGGGACTGAGGTATTTTATGTTCTTCAGGGTGTTGTGCCGCCACCTGGTGCAATTGATGGCCAACCCGGTCAGCCAGGTGTTCCGGCCCAAGGTCTAAGCTACGTCCCAATGCCACCAGGTCCAGTGAGTAACGCGAGATTTCCCTGCATGGAAACCGGTTTACAAAGCTTCAGACTGTCGTTCAATTACCCTTATTTGACTCGTTGATGGCAATTCTGCGAGTGCGTATCTAGATAAACACTATCGAGTAGTGATGATAATTATGATAATAGGAACACCGGCTTGCACAACTAGCGACAGTGGATCAGCAGCGCGAATTGATGAGGTACATGGGCGGTCTAAATGACTGGCTCGCAAGAGATGTGCAAGATCGGCAAGCTGAGTTGCGAGGTGTCACTGCTCGCGTCGATCAGCTGCGGGAGGATTTAGGTCGGCGTTTGGTTGTTGGCGCAGGACCAGGTTGGCGTCAATACCTCCCGTTTGACATGATTTCAATACTGACACTTGCCCCTTCGCAGGTGTACCCAGGCAACCAACCAGTGTAGGTGGTTTTCCATCTGCAGTTCCCCATCCACACCAACCACCTGGCTTTTATTACCCACGGCCGGACTTTGATGACCGAGTGCGGAACATCGTGCTCGGGGATGTCAATGATCCTCAGCCTCGTAGGGTTATCCCAACCGAATCTGCTGCAGCAACCCCGTACTCGCTACTGGACAACCCTGCATCCAGGTCCGCACGCACCCGGTCGGTGATGATGATGCCCACGCCCCTCGGAAATGTCAATGAACCTCAGGCTCGCAGGGTTGTTCCAACTGAATCTGCAGCAGCAACCCCGTACTCACTACTGGACGTCCCCACATCCCGGCCTGTGCGCACCCGATCAATGATCGTGACGCCCACACCCCTCGGGGATATCAGTGACCCTCAGCCTCCCAGGCCTGGGGTTGTCACAGCCGAATCCGCTGAAGTACGCTTGTACCCACCACCAGAAAACCCCGCGCCCAGGCCCACACGCACCTGGTTCCCTCTCGAGCATCTCCGGCAGATTATCCAGCGGCGCTTCCGCAAACCGCGTCCCGGCTTGGGCAGCAGCAGCATCCTCGACACCATCGTCGAGTCCCCGGTGAGCACTCCCCACCTTCCTGCACATGCGCCACACGCGTACTTACAACGCTTGCGTCTGCGGATCTAGTCCGTACCTGAGACGACCATGTCGCTGTCTGCGAATCGGCCGTTGCCGCGGGACGATGCGCACCAGCACCAGCACCATCCATCCCACTCCCATTCACAATCGCAATCTCAGCCCCAATCACGCCACCACAACCACCCGTCCTCTTCATTCGACGACCCCCAGCGTTCCGGGACGCCTTACATCCCCTGGCCAGCCGGCTTTATCCCTTACCACCCCGGACACGGTGCCACGTCTTCCTCCTCCAAATCCAGTCCCAGCCCTGAACGTGACCATCGTCTCGTTCATGCCCGCCCCACGCCCAATCCCGCTCCCAATGGTAATTTGACCCCCCAAAACGGTCAGGCCCGGACGCACACGCAGAGGGCATCGACATCGACGGGCCGCGGTGCGGTGGGTGGGACGTACGCGGCTGCGCCGTTGCCGCAGGGGGTGACATACCCTGCGCCGCCTGTTCGTCCGCACAAGTCACACCGGCAGCACACGGATAGGGACTGGGATAGAGACAGGGACAGCTATAGGGACAGGGAACGCGTTCGGGACAGAGACAGAGAGAGGAGACGAGACTCGGGGAGAGATTCCGAACGAGCGCGCGATCGAGACCGACTCGGAGGTAGAGACAGAGACAGAGACCGGGAAGACCCCGAGGATACAGTCCTCGACGAGGAACTGACGCGGTCGCCCTCATCGTTCTCAGCCATCTCGCTTTACCATTCAGACGAGGAGCAATGAACGACATTTTCATTCCCTCCCCTCCCGCCTTTTGCCTGGTTCGACGATGTATACCGTTCTGCTTTATCATTGATTATTCGCTAAGTTATGTCGGATCTCGTATTTGGCACTCATGCCTTATGGAGTCCCCACAGATGTAGGTAGAGGCATATGTACTATACGTGCGTGAATCAAAACAAACAAATGTGTAGATCTCGTATCGATTGATGTTCGAACCTCTGTATCTCTTTCGAATGGGGACTCGGATGTGGTCGAGCGCTCAAAGGGACGAACCTGCTTGGTATTCAAACTTCAAGTTGGCGCATGCGGATGCAGCATTGCGAACATCTTTAAACTGTGAGTTGAGCCGCTTGTCCTTCTAAGAAGAGCGCCGGTACCTTGAACTAGGTGGGCAGAATGGCTGAACGGGCCGCTTACAGGCTGTTTAGTCAGCAGCATGGGAGCGGAGTTAGAATACTAGTAGCCAGAGTCAAATATAGGAAAGTTCGACAACAGGTACGTACTTTACAGCATCAGAGTTTGGAGGAGGGCTGTGATCAGACGCCGGAGGGCCATAGCCGTGAGACCTTTGTGCAGATGTCATTCCCATCATTCCCAAGGATATGGCCCAAGGACGGGATTGGGACGACATACTACCCATTCAAGTTCCAGCTGGACCTTCATTGGATGAACAGTTGATGGACAATGTACCGCCTGCCCCAGTTCCGCCGGATGTTCGGCCACCACCCCAGTCGATCCCGTTGGTCTACCAACACACACCGAAGCTATCCAGGTCAAGGATCACGAGCACAAACTCGACGCCTTCAATTCCAGGATCCACTGACTTGTTGCATCGTGAACCACTACTCCAACCCCGTCCTCGTGCTAGATCCCCTCCTAGACGACAGGCAAGGCCAGAGCCACCACTATCTCAAGGCATGGCGCCTGTCATTCCTGAGCCTATCCGGGAGCGCACCTGGCCGGCTAGGTTAGATCATGACATGGGCCCATCCCAACGAGGACATACTCCAGAACGGAGGCCATCAGTACGCCCTCCCGGGCTCTTTTTGGTATGCTTGCTTAGCCGCTTCCTGCAACCTGATCTGATGCCAATTTTAGCCAGAATCATTATATGCTCAGCAATCACCTGCTGCCCTAGCAGACCCCCCTCCTGGCTCCACCAGTTGGTACACCCGACGCCAACCCGAGGTATGTTGTACTGCCAGTTGAAACCGTGTAGGACTAAGGTTTTCTATGTTCTTCAGGGAGCCGTCATAACTGCTGAAGTAGAAACAACCCATGCAAACATCGCAGAACGTCGTGCCCTCGATTACTTTCATCGCCTGCAGATCGCCACTGAGAATCATGAACGTGCGGATCAAGAATTTGTAAGGCTCCGTGAAGAACTTAAACTGTGCAAACTGCGGCTTGAGAACGCGCAAAAAGAGACTGTTCGAGCCCAGGATATTATTGGTCAGGTGGTTTCCGAACGGAACGAGGCCGAGGCTGAGGCTGCAAGAGCCAAAAGAAAGGCCAGGAAGCTGCAAGATACGCTCGTGATGCTTGCGCGTGAGAAGTATGACCATCGGCCTCGCAAGAGTATCCCAACAGAATCCGCTGCAGTACGCTCGCACGCACTACCAGACGTCCCCGTGTCTCCACCCGCACACACTCAGCACGGGGAGATCGTGACTCCCATGCCCCTCGGGCACGTCGATCCCCACCGGCCTCACGGGCGTGTCCCGACTGAATCCGCTGCAATCCGCTCACACCCACTACCAGATGACCCCACGTCCCTTCCTGCACGCACTGGGTTCCCGCTCGAAGATCTTGGCTCGGACAGCAGCAGCAACATCCTTTTTGAGTCACCGGTGAGAAGTCCTCACGCTCCCGCACATGGGCTGCACGCATACTCACGATGCTTACCGTCTGCAGTTTCAGTCTGAGAGCTCCGAACCTGAGACGACCATGTCCCCCTCACGTCCTGGCTCAAGCAACAGCAGCTTCGACATCACTGTCGAGTCATCAGTGAGCACTCCCCATGCTCCCGCGAATGCGCCGCACGTGTACTCATGACACTTTCAGCCCCCTCACGTTCCCGATCGCAACATGGTCCCCCAAAACGGCCATGTCCGGACGCGCAAGCAGACCACGCTGACGTCAATGGGCCGCGGTGCGGTGGGTGGGACCACGAGGCTGCGCCGCCTGTTCACCCGCATACGTCGCATCGGCAGCACAAAGACGTAGAGTGGGATAGGGACAGGGACAGGGACAGGGAACGCGTTCGGGACGGAGACAGAGAGAGACTCGGTGACATTATGAACGAGAGCTCGATCGAGACAGGGACGGGGAAGACCCAAGGATACAGGCCTGGACGAGGAACTGATGTGGCCGGCCGGACCGCTCCAACCTATCTCACTTTTCGACTCAGACGAGTAATGAACGATTTTCATCCCCTCCCCCCCTTTTCTTTCGTTCGACGATGTATACCCAGTCGAGTCCCCCTTTTCTCTTGCCTTCACGCACATCCACTTTTTCCTCCTCTTTATTGTTGATTATTCACTGTTCGCATCTCGTATCTGGTACCCTTGCCTTGTGCTGCAGCCCCCCACAAACGTAGGTTGTATAAGATATTCGACATAGGTTGTTTCCTGGATATCTGAAGTTTGAGCTACTAGGTGTCTTCCTTTGATGAATTGGCTTATGATAAGAGACGACATCAAGGGTACAAAAACGAAGATAGGTAGTTGTAACGTATTTTACGAATCGAGAAAGGGACATGAATAACATCGAAAGTTCACTTGCCAGATAACACACCCCAGGCTTCAAACAGTGGTTTACCACGTGAGTTTTGTCGGTCCTGAACCAATCTCCTTGCCCGTGTTGTCCTTTGTGGCCCTCACTGCCCAAAACGCAAAGTTGTACTTGGCTCTGTTACCATGGCCCGCCTTGCGGTACATGCTGTCATAGCACACGCTGAAGGAAAAGAAACATTCAACCAGTTCTTTCACGGTGCCGTCCTGCTCCTTCGCCCAGACACACTTAATTTTAAAAATGTCCTCGGCACTCTTGATACCACACGCAGGGGAGAGCCCAACAAGATCCAGGCCGGGGTGCTGTGGTCAGGAGCTTGGATGGATAACCGCTCGGTGGGGGTGAATCTGAGGGATTTCTTGTATGTGAGGGCATCGAGTGTGATGTCAAATGGAGGTTTGTCGGCCATGGGATCCAGGACGATCGCTCTCTCGAATCGACCATGAGGCGAGGCAGACAGGGATGTGCCACGAGGTGTGAGAAAACAGCATGCTGTGTGGCTTGGGAACTTGAAGTGAGAATCCTATTGTATACAGCGGAATCGTTGGGTGTTGTTGCTCCTTGAGGTAAACAGAGTTTGGCGAGGAAGGGTAAACACATTTCATACAAATCAATGTTGCCAGAGGTGCCAAGCTCGGTGGGTTGTATTCCTGGTTGTATTTGCTACCCAGACTCCGCAGTTCGGTCACTTGGGGTACTAATTGTCATGCGCGCCCCTTTGCCTTGGCGGGCGAGGTTGGCATGGAACGCGTCGTGTTTTGCGTTGTGTGGGTATGCTGTGAGGTGTCTGAAGCCGGTCTAATTCATTTGGCAGGACCATATAAGGTGTCCTTGGATGGCTTGTGCTTCCTTGTGCAACAGCCATCTCTGGCGAGAGCTGTCGTTTCCTGACGAGGTGGATGCAGTTGGACGAGTAAATTGGTTCAAAGTAAAGTCTTTGATGACGTAGTACATATTATAGACATTTGAGTGTTCTGCCAGTGCCACTGTTCACCTTTGTGGTCTAATTCTCGTCCTGCACTGGCAGAGTTTCCTTGCTTCCGTCCTCGCATCGCTCTGAATCGGCGCGATGGTCGAGCGGCGTTACATAAGCGGCACGGTTCGTGCCACCATCTCGACGCCAGGGCATATGAGCGATCGACTTGCAGGGTTAATCATCATCAGCGCGATGAAAATGTACCTGAAGCACCCCAACAAATCAGTCACACTATGGTCGCCACCCAAATCTAACTGACACAGCACGTCATTGACATACAGGAGGTATGGCGCAGCATAGCAGATTGCGCAGGCGGCTTGGGACGACCAACGACAAGTTGCTATGATCATAACAAGGTACGAATCTAAGCGAAGCGGCAGCCCTTGGCTGAGCGATGGGAAGTGGCGCAGTGCCGGAAAAGAGCCGCCGCCGCCGTCGCGCCACCTCTCCAGTATGTAGCACACCTCGCGCTTGCGCTTTCCACCCACCATTCCTTAGTCGTCCTCCCTGGCGGCTTCCTTTTCCTCACTTTCCATTGAATTCCATGGAGCTCTGGCTTGGTGTGTGAGGAGTTTCCCGCCCACCTTCGCAGCTCACGAGCGCTCACCAACAACCCCAGGACAGTTCGTTGCACAGCGCTTCGCACTGCCGCCCGACCTTTCGCACGTCAAGTAAAGTTGACATTTGGTCATGTGCACCTTGCTGCGGCATTGCTGTGAGTCTGTGACTGACGATTCACGAATGACCATGACTGACGAAGTCGTTGTATTGCATAGAACATGCAAAGCACTGCAAGTAATCGTTTCCGGCCTCCTGATTTATTTACAAGTTTATAAGTTTGGGTCTTTAACCGTACCCAAATCCTACAACACTCCCCTCCCTCTCCAAGGTACTGTACCAAAGCTAACGCCTCTCTTCACTTACCCAGACCATGGGTCTTGCATCTTCACTGATGCGATGTTGCCTGCTGATCTCGACGACGAACAAAGGTATTGTGGTTCCCTGGGTGTGATAGCATCATACCAGCGCTTACACCCCGCTACAGACGGATCTAGGAGCAGTCACCTCCTAGCACGCATCGTATCCCTAGAGGAAGAAGTCCGGAAAATCAATGCAGCTCTCGTTGTTGTCACTGAACGCCTCGAAGCAGAAACATCCCGCGCAAACGTCGCAGAGCGTCGTGCCCTCGATTACTGTCATCGCTTGCGGATTGCCACCGAGAATTGTAAACGTGCGGAACAAGAATCGGCGAGACTCCGCGAGCCAGTCAAACGGTATGAACTGCAACTTGAGAATGCACAGAAAGAGATCTTTCGAGCCCAAGATATCATCGATCAGGTGGCATCCCAACGGAATGAAGCTGCAGCCGAGGCTGTGAAGGCCAGAACAAAGGCGAGGAAGCTGCAAGAGGAGAAGCTCGTGATGCTTGCGCGCGAAGAGGGCCGTAGAATGGGGTACCAGGAGGGACTATCCATGGGTCGCCGAAGAAGTTATGACGAAGGTAATCATGATGCTCGTCGGCTCACAGGGCCATTGGACTGACTCCCTCATCCCCTCTCCCTAGAACATCACGATGGTGACGAAAACATGCCTGAACTCGGGAAGGCCACCTCCGACGAAGAACCTAATGATTCACGGGCCCTCGTTCAATTGCGCTCGGTTGCATCAATTCAACAACAACCGTACGTCTTTCATTGCGTTGCACATTCTTTGTCACCCACGCTGATAACAGAACGAGCTCCGAATCTGCGCTAATGTCCGAAACTTCTTTACACACGCCGCTACTTCCTGTCACATCGTGCGTTGTTTCTGTCCTTGTCTTCGCGCATTTTCACGAACATCCTATGCCCTCTCTGCTTCGTAGCCTCGATGAACCGGAAACAATTCACCCGATCATATCCAGTCAGCCTATCAACGTTCCTATCACCGACGGACGGATCCCAAAACCCGATTCTTACATCCAAGCGCCACCCCGGCACGAGCTACAGCAAGATATTCTTCCCACCGCCAGTTCCATCGCGACCGAAGTCCAGGATAGCCGCGCTATCCAACAATCAGAGCAAACCCCAGTCCCGCCACATATCCGGTCGCACGATTATGTTTATCAGACGCCCGTTCCGCCCTCTATTCCGCATAGACATGTGTCTTTAATCGCATCTCGTACTTCGACCCATCCATTGCCTAATGATGTAGCGAATAAACATCCTGGGCGCTCGTCACGGAATGAGGTTTACGTTGGGCAAGGGAGAAGTGGGAATCAGCCCTCCAGGGAGAGCACATCTCGAAACAAGCCTCACGATCAGGAACGTCGCCATTCCAGCAGGACAAAAACAGAAAGCCTTGCCGAAAAACCACGAGATGACACCTCCCTGCTGCGGATTCCACCCATTTTTTTTGCAAGTGCCGTCTCTCCCCTTGCCACCTGCCACGCTGACGCTTGGGTACGTGCACAAGATGCCATCCGCAGTTCCCCATCTACACCGATCACAGGAGATCGTGATGCCCGCGCCCCTCGGGGATCTCGATGACCTTCGGCCTCGCAGGTTCGTTCCAACCGAATCTGTTGCAGTACGCTCGCACTTCCCGCTGGACATCCGCGTGTCCCCACCCCCACGAACCTGGTCGGGGATCATGACGCCCTCGCTTCTGGGGGATGTCAATGACCCTCAACTGAATCCGGCTGCCAGCGATGATGTACCCTGCACCATCTGTTCGTCTGCATGTCGCATCGGCGGCACAGGGATAGTGACAGAGACGGAGACGGAGGTGAAGTGAGACTCGGGGAGAGATTGCGATCGAGACAGACAATACAGGCAGGAACCGTCGTGGTCGCCCGCTCTAACGAGCCATCTCTCTTGTCGAGTCAGCGAGGTGCAATCGACGACGTTTTAATCCCCCCTTTCTTGCCCTGATTCAAATGTATGCACAATCGAACCCCCTTTTCTCTTTTCTCTTTTTTCGTGCCCATCCACTTTCCCCCCTCTTCTTTCTCGTTGATTATTCGCTAAAATCTATTTGGCACCCATGCCTTATATAGTCCCCCACAGACGTATGTTCGAGAGGATCGACAACGGTTGTTTCTTACGTATCTGAACTACTAGCTGTCTTCCTCTAGTAATGGTACGATTTCAACGCGAATTGACTTATAACAATAGTCGACTTCGAGGGTACAAAAACGAAGATAGGTAATTGGCAAATATTTTACAAATCGAGAAGGGGACACGAATAAAAATCGACACAGCGGGCGAAGTACACCCCAGGCTTCAAATGATGGATTACCACTGGCACGTGAGCTTTGTTGGTCCCAAACCAATCTCCCCGTGTTGCCCACTCCGTCGTGAACAACCAACGTACTTTAGACGTGTAGGCAAGTTCCTTTCAGTCTGTCTTGAGCCACCACATTCAGTTCAGAAAGGAAATCGAGAACGATTTCGTTGAAATATATATTCCAAGACGTTGGTCGTTTTTGTCGTCAAAATAATACACACAAAAAAAGAATCATCTTTTATGGCCACGAACACGACAAGGTCCTGCAATGTTCCTCGATTCCCGGACTAACGTCTCGAACCTCTAATGGATATCTCTTGCGAACGGGGATATATGTGGTCGAGTGCTCAAAGGGACAAACCTGGCATAGAATGCGCATGTGCGTGGTACTCGAACTTGACACCTGCGCGCCGGATGCAACGTTGCGAATGTCTTTGAAACATGAGTCGAGCCATTTGTCCTTCTGAGAAGAGCGCCAGGCTCTTGATGGCTAGGTGGTCAGAGGCTAAACGGTAACGCTGTGTTGGAATATTCGACTCGAGGGGCCTGATTTACTGGATAGTGTCAAATGTGGAAGGTTCGAGAACGGGCACGTTCACTTCACCAAAGGCGTCGCTCCGAGAGTGCTACGGAGGAGGGCCGTCATCAGATGATCAGACGCCGGAGGGCTATAGCCGTGAGACTTTTTTTTCAGATGTCATTCCCATCATTCCGCTCGGATCAGGCTGTGACGCTTAAGTGCTTTCTCGTTGAAGGGACATGGCCCGAGGATGGGACCGGGACCACATTCCTATTGAAGTACCTGTGTCCCTCCGAGCTGAACCTTCACTGGATGAACAATTGGTGGAGTTAGTGAATGCACCACCCCAGTTGATCCCATTCGTCTACCAGCCTGCCCCAAGGCCATCCAGGTCGAGGAGCACGAGCCCACCTGAGGTACGATGTACTGCCAGCTGAACTGTGTGGGACTGAAGTACTCAATGTTCTTCAGGGTGTCGTGCCGCCACCTGGCCATGGTGCAATTGGTGGCCAACCCGCCGGTCAACCAGGTGCTCCGGCCCAAGGTTCAGTGAGTAACGCGAGAGGTCCCTGCATGCCAACTGATTCGTAAAATTTCAGACTGTCGTTCAACTACCCCCATTCGACGCGCTAACGGCAATTCTGCGAGTGCGTATATTGACAAACATTGTCGGTAGTGATGATAATGATGATGATGATGATAGGAACACCGGCTTGCACAACTCGCGACAGTGGATCAGCAGCGTGAATCGATGAGGTACATGAGTGGTCTGAGTGACTGGCTCGCAAGAGATGTACAAGATCGGAAAGCCGAGTTGCGAGCTGTCTCTGTTCGCGTCGATCACCTGCGGGAGGATTTAGGTCGTTTGAGTGTTGGCGCAGGACCAGGTTGGCGCCGATACCTTGCGTTTGATGTGATTTCAGCACTGATTCTTGCCCCTTCGCAGGTGTACCTGTCCCACCTGGCGATGTACCCAATGTCATACCAGTCGATCCTTCGGTTAGCGGCCCACCACCTCACCAAACGATCATCAATACTCCACAGATCAGGGTTTCCCCTCCGGGACGTATAGTCAAGCCGGGGATTCCCGTGCAATCGAGCCCACCTGGCATACATCCGGGAGTAACAGTCCAGCTGAGTTTGCAAGGCGTATCAACCGGACCCATTGTCATCCACCCACCCATGCAGGGTCCACCTGTACCAGTATCAGAATCGGTCTATGTGCCATCTGGAGCGAGTTCTAGGACAAGCGCTTATGACGCTACTATGCGTTCTGAACACGGGGTACGTGATCGCCGGTCAATGGAAGATGCCCCTGAACCTCCACGGCGCTATCCCTCGTCTGCATCTGCGATGGGAGATGACCAGCGCAGTCCTCAGCACATGCCATCACATGGTGGTGCCCCCATGCTACCTGCTAATCTCGACGACCAACAAAGGTATTGTGGCTCACTTGGTCCCCTGGGTGCGATTGCATGCTGATGTGCATCAAACAATTCATCAAGTGCTCACCTCGTCCATGAGCATCCCAACAACCTCGACTATGACCCATCCTCACTGTCGTCGGGGACAGCCAGGTACTTCGACTCCAGCCATCGTTCGAAATCGGCATCACATCAGTGCTCACAGACCACTACAGAGGGATCTAGGAGCAGTCACGTGCACCTAGCATGCCCCGTCTCCTTAGAGGAACAAGTCCACGAAATCAGTGCAGGCTCCGTCGCCGCCGCCGAACGCCCTGAAGCAGAAACAACCTGCGCAATCGCCACGGAACGTCGTGCTCTTGATTGCCTTCATGGCCTGCGGATCGCTATCGAGAATCGTAATTGTGCGGAACACGAATCGGCGAGACTCCGTGAGGAACTTAGACTGTATAAACTGCAACTTGAGAATGCGCAAAAGGAGATCTTTCGAGCCCAAGATATTGTCAATCAAGTCGCATCCCAACGGAACGAGGTCGAATCCGAGGCTGCAGGAGCCAGAACGAAGGCGAGGAAGCTACAAGAGGAGAAGTTCGCGATGCTTGCGCGCGAGGAGGGCCGCAGAATGGGGTACCAGGAGGGACTATCCGCGGGTCTCCGGATAGGTCATAACGAAGGTAGCGGTCGTCAACTCTCAGGGCCATTGGACCGACTCCCTCTTCTCCCTCTCTCCCTAGAACTCCACGACGACGACAAAAACATTCCTGAACTCGACGAGGCCACCTCGAACAAAGAACGTAATGATCCACAATCCCATGTCCAGATGCGCTCGGCTGCATCAACTCAACAACAACCGTATGTCAATGATTGCATTGCACGTTCTTCGTCACCTACGCTAATCACAGAATGCGCTCTGAATCCGTGCTGCCTGTATGTACGTTTGAAACTTCCTTGTCCAGTCTCGCGATTATGCTTATCAGACGCCCGTTCCCCCCTCTATTCCGCCTTTGATCGCATCCCGTGCTTCGAACCATCTACCGCGATATGATCTAGCGAATAAACATCCTGGGAGTTCGTTACAAGACGAGATTTACTTTGGGCAAGGGGAGAGTGGGAGTCAGCCCTCTAGGGAGAGTATATCTCGAAACGAGCGTCGCCATCAGCTTCGTCACCGTTCCGGCAGGACAGAAGCAGAAAATAATGCCAAACAATGGCGAGTAGATGATGATGCCTCCCCACCGCGGAATCCACCCTATTCGTCTGTAAGCACTGCCGCACCGCTCTCTGCCTGCCACGCTGACGCTTGGGTACATGCACCAATAGACACCATCCACAGTTCCCCATCTACACCAACCACCAGGCTTTGATGACGTACCGTGGAAGGTCGTGTCGTGCCAGTGGGACCCTCGGTCTCGCAGGGATATCCCAACCGAATCCGCTGCAGGCATTCGACGTGATTCCAATGCTGACGCTTTCTCCTTCGCAGGTGTACCTATGCCCCAACCTCAACCTCAGCCCCAGACGGGGAAACCAACCGGTGTAGGTGGTATCATTGTTCTGCCAGCCCCTCCTGCTCCTGGAGGCCCCGTCCCACCAACAGTTCCATATCCTGCCGCATTCTTTCCACAACGTGGTCCCCACCCTCTGGTCGTACCTGAAATGGATCGGCCACCTGGCGTCCACTCCCCTATCATTCCTGAAATCCCCCAAGGATGGGGAATTCCAGGGCCTTCGCAATATGTGGGTCCTACAGGGCCCATTCTTCCCGCTGGAATGCCATACGGGTATCACCCGACAGATCCAAGCCGATACGTTCATTACCGGTCCATTGAACAGATAATACCGTCGACACCATCTTCTGGGTCGCGTTCACCGCTCCCAGTGCCTGAGCGCGGTATGCTGTTTATCCCACCGTCGCCCGATTCCAGGAGTTCGACGTCCACCCATCCACCTCACAGTCCCGGAGCATCACCTGTCCCACCTGGTATTCGCAGGGTCGTCCCACCCGCGTCCCGGCCCGCACGCACCGGGTTCCCGCTCGAGCATCTCAGGCGGATTCTCCGCTGGCGCTTCCGCCGACCGCGTCCCGGCTTGGGTAGCAGCAGCATCCTCGATGCCATCGCTGAGTCACCGGTGAGCATCCCCCACGTTCCCGCACATGCGCCGCACGCGTACTCACGACGCTTGTCGTCTGCGGATCCAGTCCGTACCTGAGTCCCCATCGCGCCAGCACAACTACCCCTCCTCTTCATACGACGCCCCCAACTTGAAGCGTTCCGGGATCCATGACACCCCCTGGCCAGCCGCATTCATCCCCTCTCCCTCCAGACTCAACACCGCGTCTTCCTCTTCCTCCTCCTCCAAACCCGGTCTCAGTCCCGAACGAGACCATCGTCACGCTCATTTCCACCCACTGCCTCCTCCCGCACTCAGTCGCAACGTGACCCCAGAAAACGACCACGTCCAGACGCGGATGCAGAACGCGTCGACTTCGATGGGCCGCGGTGCGGTGGGTGGGTCGTACGCAGCTTCATCGTTGCCGGCGCGAGTGATGTTCCTTACCCCGCCTGCTCGTCCGCATACGTCGCTTCGGCGGCACAGGGATAGGGAGTGGGATAGCGACAGGGACAGGGAACGCGTTCAGGACGGAGACAGAGAGAGGAAGCAAGACTCAGGGAGAGACGAGCGAGAGTGCTACCAAGACAGAGATAGAGATAAAGACGGGGAAGGCCCCAAAGATACACGCCTGGACGAGGAGCTGACGCGATCGCCCTCACCCCCCCAATCCATCTCGCTGTTCGACTCAGACGAGGAGGACTGAACGACGTTTGCATGCCTTCCTCCCCCCCATTTTTTTGCCCTGGTTCGATTATGTGTCAAGCCCCCTTTTTCTTTTTCTTTCTCTTTCATGCACTTCTACTTTTTTTACCCCCCTCCTTTCTCGTTGGTTATTCGCTAAATTCTGCTCGGATCTCGTATCTGGAACCCATGTCTTATGTAGTCCCCCACAAGCGTAGGTTGAGGGTCGTGTAATATCTTTGACATAGGTTTTTTCTTGGGTACAAAGACTCGACTTCGAGGGTACAAACATGAAGACAGGTAACCGGTAAATATTTTACAAATCGAGAAGGGAACGCAAATAAAAATCGACACAGCAGACAAAGTATACCCCAGGCTTCAAATGATGGCTTACCACGTGAGCTTTGTTGGTCCCAAACCAATCTCCTTGCTCGTGTTATCCTTCATGGTCCTCACTCCCCAAAACGCAAACTTAAACTTGCCAGTGGCTCCGTTTCCGTGGCCCGCCTTGCGGTACATGCTATCATAGCACACGCTGAAGGAAAAGAAACCTTCAAAGAACTCCTTCACAACGCCGTCCTGCTCGTTTGCCCAGACGCGCTTTATTTTGAACACGCCCTTGGAACTCTTGATACCACAAGCGAGGGAGAGTCCGGTATGTCCAACGAGACCTGGGCTTGGGGTGCTGTGCTCGGGAGCTTGGAAGGATAACCGCTCGGTCGGGGTGAATGTGAGAAGTGTCTTGTACGTGAAGGCATCGAGTGTGATGTCAAACGGACGTTCGGCCATAGGATCCAGCACGATCGCGCTCTCGAATCGACCATGAGGCGGGGCAGACGAAGATGTACCATGGGGTGCAAGAAAACAGCGTGCGGTGTAATCATGTTTCGCCTGAGACGCGAGAATCTTGTCGTATACGGCGGAATAGTTGGGTGTCGTTGCTCCGTGAGGTAGGCAGAGTAGGGCGAGGAATGGTAGATACATTCCGTACAGATCAAAGTTGCCAGAGAAAGTCTGCTGTGGCACGCTCGATTGTGAAACGATGGTGGGTTGTATTCCTAGTCGGATTTGCTCGCCTGAGTCTGTGATTCGGTCGCTTGGGGTAGCTATCGCGCGCGCCTTTGCCTTGGCGAGCGAGGTTGGCATGGAGCGTGGCGTGCTTTGGGTAGGCTGCGAGTCTTCTGAAGTGGATCTGGTTCGTTTAGCGGGACGACGCAAGGTCTGCTTTGAGAGTTTGTGCTTCCCTGTGCAACAGCCATCTCTGGCGAGAGTTGTCGTTTCAAGCTTCCCGATGAGGTGGATGCGGTTGGACCTGGCTAATGAAATCGGGAGATGTCTGGCGATCGGTGCATTTTAATAGTCTGAACGACTCAGAAGGAGAAATCTCAGAAAAGGAGGACAACGCGTGTCAACAACGCGAGTGGTCACGTGGAACAAAAATCAACAAGTCACGCATTTTCCTCTTCCTCCCGCCGTTCTCCGCGCTGTTTATCGCCGGCGTTTGGAGCGGCAGTTCACCATGGCCATCTTGGCATTGCGCCAACTCGGCAAAACCTCGGACATCAATGATATTCCCGGCGTGTCACATGCTCCTCCCCCCCTTCTTTATCTCTCTCTTCGAGGACGACGTAGAATTAGATGCCTCCTTCAGACTTTGCCAATGCAAACGTCGACGAAATCGTCGAACAGCTCACCACAGACGAAGTGATCTTGCTGACCGCCGGTGTTGGCCTTTGGCACACACATGCCGTGCCTCGACTCGGTATACCAGCCATCAAGGTCAGTACCAACAGCTCCTTCTCTGTTGATGATCTCACATTTCATCACTAGGTCAGCGATGGCCCGAATGGCACGTGTACCATCTTGTCGTATTCCGCTTGGTACTAAGTTCTATGCAGGTATCAGGGGAAACCATTCCTTCATGAGCACCCCTGCAAAGTGTCTCCCCTCGGCCACCGCGCTTGGCGCAACTTGGGACACCGAACTTATCGAACAAGCCGGATTCAAGCTCCTCGCAGCCGAGGCCAAGCTCAGAGCTGCTCCGGTCATCCTTGCCCCAACGTGCAATATCCAAAGGGTACGGTCATCATGAATCTTACTTCCACCAACTCACGCGGATGGTCGATACAGAACCCACTTGGAGGACGGGTAAGCTGACCAGCGAGTTTAGGGTCGCGTATATGCCAACATACAAAAGAGTTTCGAAAGTTTCTCCGAAGACCCCATACTGTCTGGACTCATTGCCGCTGCCTATGTGAAAGGTGTGCAGAAAGACGGTATTGGAACCACTATCAAGCACTTTGTGTACGTCTTGCCATGTTTTGCTTCCACAAACCAGACTCATTCCCAATCTCAGCTGCAATGACAAAGAGAACGATCGAAAGGGTTACGACAGCATACTCAGCGAACGTGCTCTCCGTGAGATCTACCTCATGCCATTTATGCTTGCGCAAAAGCATGCTAAACCCTGGTGCTTCATGACCTCGTGAGTGTCCTTGAATGTGTTGTTCTTCTGTATCCACTGACCATTCTCCGTTCGTATTCTTAGCTATAACCGTGTCAACGGCACCCACGCATCTGAGAACCGTCACTTACTCCAAGACATCCTTCGCAACGAATGGAAATTCGATGGATTAATCATGAGTGATTGGTATGCATGCGTTGATCTACCCTCGCGAAGATAACGTTCATTGAAAAAAACCTGCTCTCCAGGCTTGGGACCTACAGCATCGACCTCAGCATAAATGCTGGATTGGACCTCGAGATGCCGGGAGCAAAAAAATGGCGAACGCTTGATCTCATGAACCGATCAATTGTGTCCCGCAAACTCACGATTCGGACCATCAAGGAGCGAGCGAAAAAGGTGGTCGAATTAGCTAAACGAGTCGCGCAAGAATCTCCACATGTAGGCTCTCAATACATGTCATTTATCCTTGTACTAATGTCACCTTCAGATCTTGGATGGAGATGGCATTGAACGGACCGTAGAGAGTGAAGAAGACGAAGCTCTCATGCGCAAGCTCGCGGCAGAGTCCATCGTCCTCTTGAAGAACGATAACAATCTCTTGCCTCTTCAACCTCAACATTTGAAGAGGATCGCGATCGTTGGTGGCAATGCACAAGCTGTTGTCTTGTCTGGTGGTGGTTCTGCTGCCTTGAAGCCTTCGTACTTTATTTCCCCGTATCAGGGCATTGTCAATGCACTTCCCTCACACGTCGAGGTAACTTTCAGCGAGGGCGCTAGTAGTACGTCTTTTTCGATCCCCGAGATAACTAGCTGATCATTGCATTAGCATACATGGTGATGCCCACTCTTGACTTCGAACTTACGACGCCGTCAGGAGAGCGCGGATGGATCGGTACTTGGTACGCGCATGAAAGCGACGAGAGCATGACTCCTCTGAACACCCCCTACCAAACACGACTTGTGGACGAGACCCGCATCTCCATCAGCACCTCCACACCCAACGGTATCACCCGCAGGTGGACCATGAAACTCGAGGGCCAACTCAAGCCCAGAGCCCGTGATTGCACGTTCGAGTTTGGGCTGGCTGTATCTGGAAGGGCCAAGGTGGATATACCATTTCCCTCTGCAGTGTATGCTGTCCTGAACTCTCTCCTTCTAGCTGTTTGTTGACGGCAAGCTGGTCATTGATCACTGGACGCGTCAGCGTCGTGGAAAATCGTTCTTTAACAGCGGCTCGCAAGAGAAGAAGGGTAGGATCGCCGTCAAATCAGGCGTCAAGTACAACGTCCTCGTCGAGTTCTGCAACGTCAGGGCTCCTGCTGATGGCGATGAGGACGAGGCGGTTCAGGACAGCAACCCCAGTATCCGTCTTGGCGGTGCGGAAGTCCAAGATCCCGATCTGAAGATGGCCGAAGCCGTCAAGCTAGCCTCGGAGGCGGATGCTGTCATCGCTGTTGTCGGCCTGAATTCCGATTGGGAGACCTCGGGCTACGATAGAAAGATGCTTGCCCTCCCTGGTCGAACGGACGAGTTGATTACCAAGGTGTTGGCGGCGAACCCGAAGACCGTTGTGGTCACTCAATCCGTAAGGTCGATTTCCTGGTCATGATCGGCATTCTTTGATGTTCCGAAAATGGGTAGGGCTCGTCGATAACACTGCCCTGGGCGGGCTCTGTTCCTGCCATCGTTCACTCTTGGTACCTTGGTAACGCAACCGGCGACGCTATCGCTGATGTTCTCTTCGGGAAGAAGAACCCATCAGGCAAGCTTTCATTGACGTTCCCCAAGAGACTCGAGGACATTGCTGCCCACGGTCACTTTCATTCGGAAAATGGCACGCTGCGTTACGGAGAAGACTTGTTTGTCGTACGTACCCTCCACGTGTGCAACCAACGCGGGAGTGACCCATCATTTCCCTATAGGGTTATAAACACTTTCAACATCGCGGCATCGCCCCTTAGTTCGCGTTTGGGTAAATCGTCTGTCAAGCCCAGCGCGCGATGCACCGTTGACGTCGTCCGCACACAGACACGGTCTTTCGTATACCACGTTTTCCTTGTCTGACCTCGTGCTGTCTGCGCCCGTCGTCGCAGACGGCGAATTCAGTCTGACGGCCACGGTCAAGGTAACCAACACCGGCTCGGTCGCAGGTTCCGAGGTCGTGCAGCTGTACGTGTCGATGCCCAAGACGTCCGAGGTGACGCACCCGCCACGCCTGCTCCGTGCGTTTGGCAAGGTGAGGGACCTGGCGCCCGGCGTGAGTGAGCGCGTCGTGTTGGCGCTGGACAAGATCGCGGTGTCGTACTGGGATGATCTGATCGAGCACTGGGTGATTGAGCGGGGGGAGTACGGGGTGAGCGTTGGGCCGAGCAGCGACGTGTTGCCGTTGACGGCGAGCTTTGTGGTGAACAAGATCGTAGAGTGGAGTGGGTTGTAGAAAAAAAATATGGATGCGCCTCTCGCGGTGTCGAGTTTGTGTTTGTACTACTATACCTTGGCGACAGAATGTGCGATTCGGGTTCCCAAACTCTTGTTCATTGAGGGTAGAAGCTGAAGCGCTGAAGGCCCATCAGGTTTACGAAAGCAAGTTGTCACTGACCTCGAAGCCGATCACTGAATCTGACTCTGTAAAACCTGTTCCGATAGCGACGCAATGCAGAGTATATACTGCCATGTAACGCAGCTACAGTGGAGAACATATGATGAGGCAGAGAGGAATGCGCAGCGAAAAGACTTGAACGGGAAAATCAAAGTCACAACAACGTACAGGTAGAGAAACACAACATGATAGAGCCCATACCCAGGCCATACCCTAGTCACAATATCTCCACGACCTCAGTGTGGATGTTCTTGGTGAAGTTGATCCGGCAATCAATTCCTGGAACAACGATGTCGTGTTCAGCAGCGACGCGCTTGAACTCCCCATTGGATTGTTTCTGGAGCAACAGCGCATGGAATGGGTGTTGCAGACGGGCAACCAACCGCAGTGCGTGAGTATAGCCATCCATCGTGGCAGCGGATACAGCATCCGATGGCGAAGAGGGTGCAGATTCGAACTCGGTCTCCGAATCGGACTCGTGCTCGGCATCATCGTCCAATGTACTCCCCCGACTGAAACCATCGATCGGATCGTACAGATCGCGGATCCACGGATGTACAAAGATCAACTTGCGTGGCTCTGTCGATGAGAGCAGGTCCAATGTCTGGAATTCCACATCACCGATCCCTGATACCCGAGCACGGTAACGGTATTCAAGACCATCCCCGAAACTTTGTACACCCAGCTTTTTGACCGCGAAGATGACACATGGGAGGTGGAGTCGGCGGTTTGCGAAGCGGGCTGGTGGCAGACGGGTAACACGGTCGTAGATTAGTGAGGAATCTGTTTGAGACAGTGAATTTCTTAATGCCGCAACGCGCATGTCCATTTCAGCATCGTTGGTGGCAGGCGAAGCACCTGGCGGTCGACTATACACTTCGAGGGTAGCAGGAAGGCAGCTGTTGTATGGCGAAGACTTGCCAGTCCAGGCAAGCACCGTCACTTCCCCCGAACGAGCCACGATCTCCTCCAGCAGTTGGCCGAGCGCGGCATCTCCTTCTCCATAGTACGGCTTAATATCACTCTTGAAAACACCAATCAAGGAGTACGCCACGTCTTCTTCCACTGTCGCATTACGTGTCGAGGCAAGTCGTAGCTTCTCTCTGACGGTGAGATCATCAGGATTGAAAGCAATAATGGTTTGGCGGGATACCCCGATCGCATCTGCGAGTTCCTGCATGATCTCTGGCGACTCCTTGTGGTTTAAACGGCTATCACCGAGGTAGGGCTTCCAGTTGCGATCATAGAATCGGATCACCTTCGCTGCAAGGAGCTCTTGTGCGGTCCAGGCCCGCGTCATCCACTTGCTGTCTGCGAGATCGCGAAGAGCCGACGTAGACCCAACATCCGCGAGGGCCGCCGAAGATTCGACATCGACAAGAAGGACAAACGTGGCTGCGGATGCTTCATACCATTTATACATCATTTTGAGTGACTGGTTCAACACCGTGCTGATCGTCTTATCGATGCAGCACGTGTCGGTCCAGGCCCACCGATATCCCTCCGTGCGAACCACCTCACAGAAATTGCGCAACTTCTCGTTCAGCGACGACGAATCCAGATCCCAGACTGACTGGGCCTGAGTGACGTCTTGGAACGAAGGCTCCTTCCCTTGCCATACATGCGAGAGCGTCACATATTGGAAATATTTTTCCACCACCTGCTGAATGCGCTCATTGTCCAACTCCTCCGTCATAGAGGAACGCAGCTCTTTGAACTGTTCTTCTGACATTAATGCATCCTTTCGTTTCTGTTCGTCGCACAGACGACCACTCTTGACGTCGATGAGCACAAGTGGGGATGTCTTGGAGACCCCCTTGATTGCATTGCAGATGATAGTCTCCCACAGGGAAGGCGAAACATATTTTTTCCCAAGTTCTGTGCAATATACGTAAGGATGTCATTTTCACGCTGGTGAAGTGACACTGACGACGAATATCTTGGTCGGAAGATTCCTCGATGAGGGTATGCATGCGGGTGAACGAATCCACTGCTTCACCGTAGCGCTGCAGAGCGTGGAGGGCCGCATACTTTCTCTCGTATCCCCGTGGACTTTGAGAGTCTGCCGTGATTGCCTGCGTTGGTTGAATTCAGGATCATCAGACATGAAGTTGAGAAAAGGCATACCTCATCTGCGTCCTTCAATGCATTCTCCCATAACCCGACCATCGCTCGCACTTTGCTTCGTTTAACAAGGAGGGCGGCGGGCCTCAATGGATTCAGGGACAATGCAGTAGAATATTGTAGGATTGCGTCTTCTAGATTCTCGGATTGCACTGCTGCATCGCCGCGAGCTTCAATTGGCTTGATACATTCTTGAAGTTGCAGTCGAATCGCGAGATCAAGTTTGTCAAAGTCCCATCCAAAGATCTTTTGAATAGCTCTAAGTGAGTTTGTCGAGGAACTCGAGATGGGTATCTTACAAGCGAGATTACTAGCAGGTTAGGGTCCGTTTGAAATGGGAGGGCGTCCCGCGCACGCCTAAGCAACTCCACCGCTCGTTCAGAGTCGCCTTGTCTCAACAACATGTCCCGAAGTAGAAGGGACATTTGAGCCTATATCATGCCTTGTCAGCCTTTCTTACAAGCAGTGCTAGCTTTCACGTACTCGGACAGTGATATATAGTGGCTTGTCGCCCACAATATCGATCAAATCATCTACGCGCGATACAGCATCATGGTGCTTTCCACATTCAAATAAGATGATCGCCTGAGGAAAATGAAAAATCAGCACAAGGGGTGACGCGGACGATATACTCATACCTTGATCAACAAGAGAAAATTATTGTCGGTTGCAAGACCATCAGTGAAGGCGAGGTCAAACACACGGATGGCCGACTCGTAGTCTCCATTACCGATGCGGGTTACTGCATTTGCAATATAACCAATGACGGATCGCTGCGCCTCGATAGACTTGGCATAAAATAGTCAACACAACATGGAACGACAGATGGCACAAGATCACCTTTTTGGCATCGTCCATAGCCATGTCTAACTGTTTCAAGCGGCTCCGAACAAGGGCGCGTTGAGCGAGTGTGCGCCCATGGTGAAAAGGATGTGCAATTTCTTCTGTCAAGAATTCTTCAGCGCGAGTTAGGTCACCCTGCTTCCAGGATTTGAATGCCGCGTCATTAATATCCATGAAGGGCAACTGCGACGCTGTGAGGCAGAGTGAAGGGGTCAGAACAAGCAAGTAATTGACTTTTGGACGGTGACACTCACGATTCGGGAAGACAATGGGGATGGAGAGGACGTCTTAAATTTTCTGACCCTTTACGAGTGGGATTGCTTACATTTACTGTCAAGTACGAGCCCGGCAGGATGTCACGGAGACTCCGCAAGGTGAGTTTGCCGTCTTTTTGCCCAATCGCAATGCAGTCGTCTCTGGTGGAGAGCGCAATCGAGCAAACATCACTTGCGTGGTCAACAGCGGTCCCGATTTGTTTGTCCGTAGATGTGTCCCAAAAAGATAGCGACCTGGATGCAGTAACGATGGCAAACTTTCGGTTGCGCGACAAAACGACCGAAGCACGGGCCCCACCGCCAGGAACAGACCATTTACAGAGCAAGGATCCTGAAGACGTGTCGAAACGCTTGACTTCACTGTACGAGGCAGCAAAGAGTTGACGACCATCAGCCAACCAGGCGAGCGATATCGATTCCTGTATGTGGACCGGGAAGGGGATGTCCAACAGTTGCTGGCCATTGCCGCTGTTGTAGATGCGGATCGACTTGGAAACGGTGGCAATGCGGTCGCCAGTTGGAGAGAATCGCACCAACATCACCCAACCGTCGTGCCGTAGCGGCCCGACGAGCCGCTGGCCCGTCGTCATACACCAGATGAACGCAAGATGGTCGCCTCCCGACGTGGTGAATTTCGTCGAGTCATGTGAGATATCCACAGAGAATACGCTGCCCATGTGAGCTTTGATGTCGAGGACCTGTTTGTGGGTCTGCGCATCGTACACCCTCGCACACGTCTTTCCTTCGCTCAGAGCGTTCGGATTTGGAAGCCAGAGTCCACACACTAACCATCTGAGATCCGGCGACAGCGCAGAAGCAATGACTTGGCCCGCTTCAATTCGAATTGGTTCGCCGACCTCGTGTCCGTCATCTACTCGCCATCGACGAAGTATCCCCTCGACACCCCCACTCCATACCTGCTTGCCATCCTCGGCCAACAAGACTGAGAGTACTTCACGTTGTGCGGCATTGATCTCAATCATTCTTGGGCTATCTGGAAGTTGACGGGTTGTCATCACAGGTACTTGCCAATGACTAGCACATACCTTCAAGTTCTCTCGTCGACTCTATACCGCGTCCACAGCGCAGAGAAGATGCTTTATGAGAGTGCAGAGTCAAGCAACCAAAGATCCGCACAGCAAATGTATGCTTGTTTTGCCTTATTGATTTGAACGATATGGATCAGCTCACACAGTTCAGGCGCTTGTGCCTCGTGTCCATACCTACCTGACATACTACCTCACTGTAGTCGCAGGAGAATGCACAACAAAAGGTCCAGTAAGCCAATACAACATGACGATTGACCCAGTGTTTCACTTATCGACCAGGACATGGTTCTCAATATATATGATCGGAACAGAAATGGGGTGGACGATTGGGACGAGGGAGAGGCCGCCATAGCTGACTATCGAGTCGCGTATGAGGATACGCGAAACACAGAAAGTCTGAAACTCCTCACCTCTATATCATCCGAATTTCTGGTTTGTCTAGGAGCAGGGGTTAGCACGTCGTGTAGCGGGGGGGTGAGTAGCCAGCAAAGAACCACCATCCCCTAGTATGCCACCGGACCATAATCCAACTGCCATCATGCAAGATGCGTGCCCGAACTAGGCCTCACCTTCGTCAACTCTGTTGCCATTGAGCTGCCATGAGCGCTTTGAGTACATACTTCAGGTACTTATGTTTAAATTCATAGTGTTGGCACTCGCTGGCTGGACCCAATCACCGCACGACCCACAACGAACGGAAAACTGGACGTGTTTGTAGCTGCAGGTCCAGCCCTGCCGTCTCATCGTCGCCATCACAGTCCACTCATAAGTTACTGCAACTTGAATTCGACGTTCCAGGTAAAAATCCCGTACCCCGTCGCGGTCACGATTTCGATACATGAGTGATAGGCTCATAGTAGAGTCACATTGCAAGTTCTTAGAGACAAGTGGGATCACATCAACTTGAACTCAAACCTGTCCAAGGAGATTTTCCCACGCATCCAAGCTTGTTCGCCTGCGCACCAGTCGTGTCACCTTGCGCCGACCTTCTGTTTGCTTGCCTTTCTCCGCGTTCGCTCATCCGATTCGCTCTGACCTGTCGTGCTGCGTACTTGGCCGTTGCAGAATTCAAAACTCGAGCTTTCAACATCAATCGCCATTTGTCGCGCTACTTTACTGACCCTATCGTGTTTCGGTGTCTCCAGGCCAGAACCAACTCGCTCGTCTCGGGTTCCAATACCCTCCAATTCCTCGACAGACCTCGACATTTCGGCCATTCGTTCGAGGTGTCCCAGTTCCTCGTCGAAGCCAAAGGCTATCACTATGCCCTCGCGAGATACAAGTGGGTGGCCACGACCTCACCCAACGGCATGTGGTCATGCCGGGGGATACAATCCATTCATATCCCACGACAGACATCAGGGCCGTTTGGACCTTTGAAAAAACAAACATCCATGAAGAACGATTGACAGTGCAGATCATCCAAACCCGGTCGTCGCCACTCGAATCCATTCTCGGATTTCACTCTAGTGCGTCGTCCTCTCGCGGTCTCGATACCCTCCGTTCGCATCTGACATCTGTCGTTCCCCCAGCGTGTGTCATGAACTTTATCTCATCCGACGCTGCGTATTCTCTTTATCCCATCGCGATGTTTGAGGACCGGAGCTCTTACACGTCGAGGTAACTTTCAGCGAGGGCGCTAGTAGTACGTCGTTTTTCGATCCCCAAGATAACTAGCTGACCATTGCATTAGCATTCATGAAGATGCCAACTCTCGACTTTGAACTCACGACACCATCAGGAGAGCCCGGATGGATTGGTGCTTGGTACGCGTATGAAAGCGACGAGAGCATGGCTGCTCTGAACACGCCCTACCAAACGCAACTTGTGGACGAGACCCGCATCTTCATCAGCACTTCCGTACCCAAGGGCATCATCCGCAGGTAGACCATGAAACTTGAGGCCAGCTCAAGCCCAGAGCCCGTGATTGCACGTTCGAGTTTGGGCTGACTGTTTCCCGAAGGGCCAAGGTGGATACATCATTCCTCCACAGTGTATGCTGTCCTGAATCGTTTCGTTCTAGCTCTTTGTCGATGGCAAGCGGGTCTGATAACTGGACGCGTCAGCGTCGTGGGGGATCGTTCTTCAATAGCGGCTCGCAAGAGGAGAAGAGTAGGATCGCTGTCAAAGCAGGCCTCAAGCATAATATCCTTGTCGAGTTTTGCGACGTCAGGGCTCCTGCTCATGCGGCGATGAGGACGAGATGCTTCAGGACAGCAATCCCGATGTCCGTCTTGGCGGTGCGGAAGTCCAAGATCCCGATGTGAAGATGGCCGAAGTCGTCAAGCTAGCCTCGGAGGCGGATGCTGTCATCGCTATTGTCGGCCTGAATTCCGATTGGGAGACCTCGGGCTACGATAGGAAGATGCTTGCCCTCCCTGGTTGAACGGACGAGTTGATTACCAAGATGTTGGCGAACCCGAAGACCGTTGTGGTCACTCAATCCGTAAGGTTGATTTCCCACTCTCGATCGGCACCCTCTGATGTTCCGAAAATGGCTCGTCGATAACGCTACACCGGGCGGACTCTCTTCCTGCCATCGTCTACTCTTGGTACCTCTGTAACGCAACCTCACTGATGTTCTCTTCGCGAAGAAGAACCCATCAGGCAAACTTTCACTGACGTTCCTCAAGAGGCTCGAGGACATTGCTGCTCACGGTCACTTCCATTCGGAGAATGGCGCGTTGCGTTACGGAGAAGACTTGTTCGTCGTACGTACCCTCCACGTGTGCAGCCAACGTGGGAGTAACCCATCATTTCCCTATAGGGCTACAAACACTTAGCACCGCGGCATCGCCCCTCAATTCGCGTTTGGGTAAGTCGTCTGTCAAGCCCAGCGCGCGACGCGCGGTTGACGTCGTCCGCACACACAGACACGGTCTTTCGTACACCACGTTTGCCTTGTCCGACCTCGAGTTGTCCCCGCCGGTCGTCGTAGACGGCGAATTCAGTCTGACGGCCACGGTCAAGGTGACCAACACCGGCTCGGTTGCGGGTTCCGAGGTCGTACAGCTGTACGTGTCGATGCCTCAGACGTCCGAGGTGACGCATCCGCCGCGCCTGCTTCCCGCGTTTGGGAAGGTGAAGGACCTTGCGCCCCGTGCGAGCGAGCGCGTCGTGTTGGCGCTGGACAAGATCGCGGTGTCGTACTGGGGCGATCACATACAGCATTGAGCGGGGGGTGTATGGGGTGAGCGTTGGGCCGAGCAGCGCCGTGTTGCCGTTGAAAGCGAGCTTTGTAGTGAACAAGACCGTTGAGTGGAGTGGGCTGTAGAAATAGATATGGATTCGCCTCTCGCGGTGTCAAGTTTGTGTTTGTACCATACCTCAATTGGCAACGGAATGTACGATTCGGGTGGTCTAAGTCATGTCACGTTGAGTCACATTGTCACAGCATCCGATCATCGATCATCGATCATTCACATTCCATCTCCACCATATACTAATCTGCCCTCTCGCTGTCGCGGTCAACTGACGAGTCCGAGGGAAGGAAAGATGTCAGAACCAGTGAGTCAGTGGATACGTGTCCATGTGATTGTCTGACAGAAGATCTGGACGCCGGGTCAAGTGACTAGAACGTAAGCGGTTGTCAACTGTGCTTTTACACTCCTCTCACATTATGCTTGCTATTTCCTCTCCAGGAGGTGAGTGATCGTCAACTCTATGTATTTACAGCCATCTCATAGAGTTTATCTTCCTTGTCACGGCTCATATAGCCTGTGCGTCATCGTCAATTTCGTGCTTTTAATACCTTCTCATTGCTTGTATTTTGCTTGTCGCGTCACATCCAGGAAGTGAGAGCTTATGGACTCCGTGTTGGTTTCCCTGTCTCACAGACCATTCGATGGACTTGTTTCATTTCATTCAGGACGTGAGTGACCTTTGACTCTGTGCAGTCACTGCTGTCCCACAACCGTTCTCGCTCTTTTTTCATCCCGTTTAGAAAGTGGGTGGTCGTCTCTCACATTCTACAACTGTATTTCACACTGAGATACACATCTCCGTTCTCTGATAGAACGAAGAACTTGCCTGCACAAATGACGGCCTTGATGCATTCAAGGCCCAACATACTGCTATTCAGCGCGACAATTGCAAGCTGAAGGCCGCCCTTGACGCTGCGCAAGGGACGGTTGTCAAAGCAAATAAGAGAATCTTGATCCTCCAATCGGATTTGCAAACCTCGCGGGTGGGTGCTGAAATGCTCATAGCCGATTATGATACCAAAGTCACTCGTTTCAGCGCGACAACTGTGATCTGCTGTCTGCCCTCCATGCTGAGAAAGGGCTGGTTGCTAAATCAAATCAGACAATCTCGATCTTCCAATCGGATTTGCAAACCACCCAGGTAGGTACTGAGACGCTGAATGGCGGCCACAGTATCAAAATCACTCATTTTAACGCGGCAACTCTAATCTGCAGTCTGCTCTCGATGCTGAGAAAGGGGCTGTTGTCAAAGCAAATCAGACGATCTCGAACATCCATTCAGATTTGGAAACTGCGCGGGTGGGTACTGAAATGCTCATGGCTGACTATGATACCAAAGTCACACGTTTTCAGCGCGACAGATCTGATCTGCAGTCTGCCCTCGACGCTCAGAAGGCGAGAGTTGTCAAAGCAAACCAGACAATCTCGAAACGTGAATCTGCCTTGGAAATCGCACGGGAGGAGGTTGAGATGCTCAAGGTCGACTACGATGCCAAAGTCTCTCGTTTTCGGGGCGACACCTCTAATCTGCAGTCTGCCCTTGACGCTCAGAAAGAGGCGGTTGTGAAGGCAAACCAGACAATCTCGAACCTCCGATCACTTTTGGAAACCGCACGGGGGAACTCTGAAACACTCTTGGCCAAAAAACGGGCGGAAGCTGAGACGCTGAATGCCGACAACGATACCAAAGTCAGTCACTTTCAGCGCGACAACTCTGATCTGCGGTCTGCGCTCGATACTCTGAAAAGGGAGGTAGCTGAAGACAAACTGAGGTTGTCCCTGGGCATCGGCGATTTCAAACGATGGATGCGCGAGAGTTCAGTTAGCGCGGATACAATTACCTCTGATTCCGTCCCACTGACTTCCTCGAGTGACATCTATCACGTGCTTGCTCACAATGCTCTCGTGAACGTACGTTCCGAGAAGTGGAGCTCGGCGTATGAGGATGCCGAGAAGGTATTCTTCCATTCCCTCATTAGTGTACTTATGTGCACTCATCCACATGTCAAGTCTATCGTCACACGGCCGTCAGCTATGGGCTATATTGTCAAGGCTCTCGCACAAATTGGAAAGGGTGAACCCGAGGTTGCGATGCAGGTATTCGACCTGGTGTTCGCAAACTGTAATCCGAACGAAAGCAATTTACTGTTGCTCATCAAGGTACGTGATTTATACGCATCGAAGGTCTCTGATATAGCTAAGCGCCCATGCACCTAGACCATCATGTTCTTCGTAGCTGGGAAATGTGACACAGCAATCTCTCGCGTCCACGATCTGATTGCCGTCTCGAGGGATGGCGAGACAACATATTGCTATATACAGGTATTTCATCAGACCA